>QRFJ01001963.1:180902-204217 GCA_006176705.1 Cocos nucifera | reverse complement strand
TCATTCTAGCTGTTCGAATCAGAAAAGTTTTGATCCATCGAAAGGAGTTTGATGATGTCTAGATAGAGATCATGAACATATCCCATTACCATACAGAACTGAACCTAACTGGGTCACACAAACAAGGGTTTGAATCTTGATCATCAATTGAACTGATCCAGTTCAATTGATCTGAATGAGGATTCAATTAGGTTCAAGGAAATCGTGCTAGCACTCGATTGAACCTAACGTTCTTCTTTTACTATCATAAATAAGTGTCCTGACTGAGCCAAAGGAGTTTGTGCTCAATCAGAGGCCTTCATATGGTCTGACTGGAGGTTGTCCAAGTCAGAATAGGTTGTCTTAATTGTAAGACATTACCTGCCATTTTTGGTCACCTGCCATTTCTTGTTCTTTGACTTTGGTCAAAAGTCTATCTTTGACTGGTCAAACTTGACCATTGACCCTTTGACTTTTACCACATGTCATGCACCTATTGGAGAGCTGGTGGGGGCCTGTCCCCCTGCCAGAACCTAGCAAGGAGAAGGGCGCACGCCAAGGGTGCGTGAGCCCAAGTAGGAGCCTAGGAGTCCTTGTTGGACAAGGACTCCACCTCCCTTTTGGATTCCAATCAGAGTTCTACTAAGAATCCAGTTTGACTGGTCTTAGGCACCCTCTAAGGAGGAATCCAGGGTTCTCTATTCCAACCAATCAGATTTAGATCTGATTTCACAAAGGGTTGTGATTGGTTGAGAGGAAGAGGAGTTGGATCACAAGAGGTCTATAAATAAGACCCTGCGCCCAACCCTAATCCTAAGTCTTATTGAATGAGATTTCCCACACCCAAGGCTGCCTCTCCCCTCCTTCTCCATGCCATAGTCTCTTCTCCCCTTGCTCTCCACGTCCAAAAGGGTTTTAGATTTAGTTTGGTGCGATTCAGATCAAGGAAAGGCGATCAAAAGCAAGAAAGGCTGCGCTGCTGCAAAAGGACGACTGCAGATCTTCAAAAGAGTTTTGAAGATCCTCCAGATCAGATCCAGATCTGATTTTTGGAGTGTGATAGAGAAGAGAGGATCTCCAGATCCAATCCGAGTGGATACCGGTAGAGGCCAGGCGCTTGCGTGGCTAAGATCCAGAACCTTCCACTGCAATCAGGATCATCTACAGGGTAATAGGATTACCCAAATCAGGTAAATTGAATTTGATTTAATTTATATTGTTTTATTTTATTTATTAAAATAATAAGAATCAGATCTTAAATATATCAAGATCTGATTAAGGTCAAGAGAAAATTTTTGAAATATATCTCTTGATCTAATCAGATCTGGACGAATCTGGACCGAGAAATCAGGATTTCCCTTCAACTGGTATCAGAGCCATGGTTCTAAAATTGTTTAGATCTGATTTTAATTTTATTTTAATTAAAAATAATGTGATTTCATATGTCACATGAGATGTGATCAGATCTGAAATCAGAAAAATTAAAATTAAATAATTTGGATCTAAGAACATGAAGATATGCATGACTAGTTCTAGAATAGAATAGTTCTATAGAATAGTTTTGCATGTCTTTGATTTAATCTGATTAAATCATATTTTAGATCTTCTTATTTACTATTTTTTGATATTATAAGTGTTATAATAACATTGATAAACAGCAAATAAAAATTATTTAATTTTAAATATCATATGAGATATGATAGATGCATGACTAGACTAGTTGTAGAATAGTTCTACATAATTGTCTAGATTAGAATTTATTTTGATTAGATCAATTTAAATCTAATTTTTCAGATTATTATGTGATAATTTAGATCTAAAAACATGCATGAATTGATACATGAGATGTATGCAAAATATGCCATGATTAGATCTACTTTGTATATGAGATATATGATATAGATCTATAACTGTTTTGTAGATTTACATGTTCCTGATTAAGGCGTTCCTCTTGGCCGTCCGGTCATAAGAACGAAGAAGGATTTAAAGGCCCTCTCTTCCCATTCGATGGGGTGTTCTTATGACGTGTAGGGGTGCTGCGTGTTCGTCCTTAATCAGAAACCATTTGCAATTTTATTTCTTTCATAAAGAATGTTACAATGGTCCTTAAAGAAGGTAATCACATAGCCTTCTAGTGCTAAGCATGAAATAGAAATCAAATTCCTGCTAGCTGCAGACACATAATAAGAGTCTTTCAAAACTAAGTCTAAACCAGATGGTAATCGAAGAGGATATGTTTCCACCCACTGCAGCAACTCTTGCTCCATTACCGATGCGTAGGATCATGTCTCCATCCCTCAGCCTCCTGCTATCCTCAAGACCCTGCATGGAAGTGCATAGATGAGCACTAGAACCAGAGTCAAGCATCCAACTGGATGCAAAAGAAACCATAAGGTTAGACTCAATAATGAGCATACCTCTAGAAGGACCTTCCTTCTTGTTCTTCAGGGTGGCCAGGTAAGTAGGGCAGTTCCGCTTCTAGTGGCCGTCGCTGTTGCAATGGAAAATACTTTCCTTTGGCAGTGGCTTTCATCTTCGACTCTGCCTTCTTCTTCTTTCCTCCTTCCACCTTTTGCTTTTTCACAGACTTTTTTCTTTCCATAAGACTTTCTTTTGGAAGAAGTCCATTCCATAGCAAGAACTGAGCCTTTAGAATCTTTCATAGAAAGCTCAGCGGTGACCACATGTTCATTAATTCGGCCAAGAAATTTTGAAGTTTATGCATATGGTAATTCATGATGAATTGCCCATATGCATCAGTCAAGGATTGCAGAATAATATCATTCTGCAGATCCAAGTCTAACTTCACACCGAGCTTCTCAAGCTCTTCCATGTCCTTGATTATCATCAGACAGTGATCTTAGACTGACTGCCCATCATGCATCTTAGCCTTGAAAAGTCATTTCGTGATTTGATATTTGGCTGCGCGACTCTGTTCACCAAACATCTCTTGTAGGTGAGCCAACATTTGGACGAGCAGTCCTGATATCTTCATGTTGGCACTGGAGCTCATCAGACATCGAGCCCAACTTGTAATATCTGGCCTTATTATCTTCGTCTATCCATTTTTTCAGAGATGCTCTCTATTCAGTGGATGGACGGACTGGTAAGGTGGGAGGGTCCTGGTCCAATACATGGGTTAACTTCTCGGAACCTAAAATGATTTTGTAGTTTCTGAGCCAATCTTTATAATTAGGTCCGGTCAGTCTATGTGTGTCCAGGATACGTGCTAATGGGTTGGACGTAGACATTTTTCTGTAGAGAGTCAAAGATTCTAGTTAGATATTGTAATTATGACTTGACCAATTTATTTAGAGATTTTATTTTTAAATAAATTAGCTCCCACTATTTTCTTGGATCCCTACACTTTCTTTGTAGAGATGCGAAAATCTCCATGATTAATGATTTCTAGTGGGTGGTGCGGTTTCACCAACTGACTCATCACCTCACCTAACAGTTATTGGTGATGGGTTAGCCAATGAGTGAACAACTCTTATTCAATGATTCTCTAATCATGGTGCACCCAAACTTGGTCTCTAATTCATGAATCTCACCGTATCTAGAATATTGATCCACTCCTTAGTTAAGTCAGACCCACCATTTGCATAGACTAGATTCCTAATTGAGTCTCTCACCGTATCCGAAATATTGAGCCCAACTCATCCTCCAGCCCATAGCATCCAATGCCTAATAGACATGGTTGCATCTTCTCGGTGCAACTGAGCCACTGTATCCAGCCAAGAACAATCAACCCCGAAAAGGGCCCGCACATCTACAATGGTGGAAGACCTCAGACTTAATCTTTTCTTAGGAAGAATTGATTTAGGTCTCATTAAACTAGACTTGACATAGTCATAACCATTATGACTAATCTAGTGGTATGGGTTAACTCAGATTATTGACCACCTTAGATCAGGACTGAGCCAATAAATATGGTCAGATAAGTGAGATCGGTGGAAGGGATATGCCATTAACTCGATAAGAATGCATTTGAGTCGAGTAGCTCCCAATTAAAAACTAGTCAGTCGTATCTGCTAGACTTACCTTAGACACCAAATTGTTGAGCTAGAACCAATTAGGTTAGCCAATAATCCAGAGTCTAACCATTGAGCCTGATTAGATCTTAGCTTGATCGATCACTCACGTGACTCGATCTTGACCCAGACTGAATCCTATTAGGCTGGTCAAGTTAAGCACTGTTGATCCCATCTAACCAACTCTTGATTCAATTTGATCAATCGCTTAGACCTAATTGAGCTATCCAAGCCCGAACCCAATATTATGAATATGTCTTAGATCTGAAATTCTTAATTTTAGATTTAATTAATATTTTATAATCTTAATTTTCAATTAAGTTAGGGTTCATAAATAAAATATGTAAATAAAATCCTAGGGTTTCAGGATCTAGGGTTTTGCTGATAGTAAGTTCTTGATTTCTGATTAAGGACGAATGCGCAGTACCCCTACATATCATAAGAACACCCCATCGAATGGGAGGAGAGGGCATTTAAACCCTACTTTGTTCTTATGATCGGACGGCCAAGGGGAACGCCTTAATCAGAAATATAAATCTACAAAATTAGTTAGATCTACATCATATATCTCATATATAAAATTTGATCTAACTTTATACATATTTTGCATACATCTCATGTATCATATCATGCATATTTTTTAGATCTAAATTATCTCATAATTATCTAAAAAATTAGATTTAATTTGATCACATCAAAATAAATTCTAATCTAGATAATTATGTAGAACTATTCTACAACTAGTCTAGACATGCATCAATCATATCTCATATGATCTATAAAATTAAATAATTTTATTTATTATTTTTTAGATATTATTATAAAAATTATAATATCAAAAAATAGTAAATAAATAGATTTAAAATATAATTTAATCAAATTAAATTATAAACATGCAAGACTATTCTATAGAACTATTCTATTTTAGAACTAGTCATGCATATTTTCTAATCTTAGATCCAAATTATTTAATTTTAATTTTTTCTAATTTTAGATCTGATTACATCTCATGTGACATCTGAAATCACTTATTTTTTAATTAGAATAAATTTAAAATTAGATCTAAACACTTTTAGAACCTTGGCTCTGATACCAGTTGAAGGGAAATCCTAATTTTTCGTATCAGGTTCGTTCAGATCTGATCGAATCAAGAGATGTATTTCAAATTTTTTTTTTTTGATCCTAATTAGATCTAAAATGTTTCAGATCTAATCCTTATTATTCTAATAATAAAAAATAAAATTTAAATAAATTAAATCAAATTTAATTTACCTTGATGTAGGGTAATCCTATTACCCATTGATGATCCTATAAGTAGCGAAAGGTTTTGGATCTAGCCATGCAATTGCCTGACCTCTACCGATATCCACTCAAGTTAGATCTGAAGATCCTCTTCTTCTCTATCATGTCTCCAAAAATTAGATCTGGATCTGATCTGGAGGATCTTCAAAACACCTTTCGAAGATCAGCAGTTGTCCTTTGTAGCAGCGCAGCCTTCTAGCTTTTGTCGTCTTTCTCTCGTCTGGATTGCACCAACTTGGATCCCAAACACCTTTGGGCATGGAGAGGAGAGGGAGAAGATGGACTTGGCATGGAGGAGGAGGAGGGAGATAGCCTTGGGGCGTGGAGAATTTTTAATTCAATTTTAGATTCTCCTTGAGTTGGGCGCAGGGTCTTATTTATAGACTATGCGTGATCCAACTCCTCTTCTTCCCAACCAATCATAATTCTTTATGAAATCAGATCTAAATCTGATTGGTGAAAATAGAGTCCCATGGATTCCTTCTTAGATGGTGCCTAAGACCAGTCAAACTTGGTTCTTTGGAGAAGTCTAATCGAAATCCAAAAAGGAGATGGAGTCCTTATCCAACAGGGACTCCTGGGTGCCTCTAGCTTGGGCACATGCCAAGGGTGGCATGTGCCCTCCTCCTTGCTAGGTTCTGGCAGGAGGACATGCCCGCACCAGCTCTTTAATAGGTGCGTGACACATGGACAGAAGTCAAAGTATCAATGGTCAACATTTGATCAGTCAAAGGTCAACTTTTGATCAAAGTCAAAGGATGAGAAATGGCAGGTGATCAAAAATGGTAGGTATTATCTTACAAAATAAGATAACCCTTTTTTGACTTGGCCATGCTCTAGTCAGACCAAGTGAAGGCCTCTGATTTGAGCACAAACTCCTTTGGCTCAGTCAGGACAACTATTTATGATAGTAAAAGAAGATCGTTAGGTTCAATCGAGTGCTAGTACGATTTTCTTGAACCTAATTGAATCTCATTCAGATCAATTGAACTGGATTAGTTCAATTGATGATCACCAGATTCAAACTCTTGTTTGTGTGACCTAGTTAGGTTCAGTTTTGTATGGTAATGGGATATGTCATGATCTCTATCATCGACATCATCGAAACTTCTTTCGATGGATCAGAACTCTTCTGATTCAAACAGCTAGAATAATCGATCATCTAAATCATTCTAATCGCTCTCAAAATCCACCAGTGACACCTAGTAGTATATGATGGCAACCCATCAGAGCTGAATACGAACCTCTTGGTGCAGCTACCTGTGTGATTAAGTTCTTCTATCTTGAGCTCCGATCAAATTAGGGTTAAGGTGAACTCGTCAAACCCTAGTTTCTGTCATATGATGTAATCATTCGATTCAAGTCCGATGTGAAAAGCTAAATAGAAACTCTTTCTATTATTTCACTCTGCCATGGCCATGGGCTTCTGGACTTGATTCTAATGATCATCATAGGGCTGCTCCTCTACCACCGAGGTAGATAGATTCCATCTTGATGCAATCCAGTTCCTACAATGAACATGCTATAGCCAACATACACCTCAGGATTCCGTGTGGCTAGGAGATCGAGTAATGGTATAGTCAAACTATAACACCCTCAAGGTGAACTGTCGATGCACCTCAGGTCAAAGAACCAGACACACCACTGTAGCATCGAGTCAGTCATTGACGAGAAGGTAGACTTCTTAATGACTACTCGAGGTGGTCATGCTCAGTGTCCTCATTCTCTAACGAGTATCTGTACTCTCTCTCTGGTATCTCCACACCATAGACTCAAGACTCATCTACTAAAGAGAAGCGATTGTACACCAACCTTCTGGATCAATCACCATCCTCGTGATGATCCTATGGTCGAAAATATTTTATGAGTTAATAATGATTATTCATGTCTTAAATTTTCAGCTCTTGAAAATATGAATTATCATTACTATTAACTCAAAGGATGTATCATAGACACTAAATACACATATGTCATAGAAAATAACTTATTTTATTGATTTTAGTCAAAATTATAATTTTGCCCCTAGAAGTTTATTACAAGTGTCAGCTAATTCTGACTTCTAGGGCACATATATCTAACAGTGACTCAATCTTGACCGAGACTTAATCCTATTAGGCTGATCAATTTAAGCACTATTGATCCCATCTAACCAACTCTTGATTCGGTTTGATCAACCGCTTAGACCTAATTGAGCTACCCAAGTCTGAACCCAATTATATGAATATGTCTTAGATCTGAAATTCTCAATTTTAGACCTAACATATATTTCATAATCTTAATTCTTAATTAAGTTTAGGGTTCAAAAATAAAACATGTAAATAAAATCCTAAGATTTCAGGATCTAGGGTTTTGCTGATAGTAAGTTCTTGATTTCTGATTAAGGACGAACGTGCAGCACCCCTACACATCATAAGAACACTCCATCGAATGAGAGGAGAGGACATTTGAATTCTACTTTGTTCTTATGACTCGACGGCCAAGGAGAATGCCTTAATCAGAAATATAAATCTATAAAACTAGTTAGATCTACATCATATATCTCATATATAAAAATTGATCTAGCTTAATATATGTTTTGCATACATCTCATGTATCATATCATGCATATTTTTTAGATCTAAATTATCTCATAATTATCTAAAAAATCAGATTTAAATTGATTACATTAAAATAAATTCTAATCTAGATAATTATGTAGAACTATTCTACAACTAGTCTAATCATGCATGCATCATATCTTATATGATCTAAAAATTAAATAATTTTATTTTTTATTTTTTAGATCTTATTATAATATTTATAATCATAAGAAAATAAAAAATAAATAGATCTAAAATTATAATTTAATCAAAGTAAATCATGATTATGTAAGACTATGTATAGAACTATTCTATTTTACAACTAATCATGCATATTGTAGAACTTAGATCTATATTATTTAATTTTAATTTTTATGATTTCAGATCTAATCATATCTCATGTGACATCTAAAATCATCTAAATTTTAGATCAAAAATAAATAAAAATTAGATCTAAATAACTTAGAGAATCTGGCTCTGATAATAGTTGAAGGAAAAATCCTAATTTTTTGAATCAGGTTCGTTTAGATCTGATCGGATCAAGAGAGATATTTCAAAAATTTTTCTCATATATCTAGATTAGATCTGAGATATTTTAGATTTAATTTTATAGATCTAATAAATAAAATAAAAATAAATTTAATTTAATTTAATTTATACCTTGATGTTGGATAATCTGATTATCCTTTGATGATCTTGCTGATTGCCTGAGGTTCTGGATCTAGCCACGCAAGTGCCTAGCCTCTACCGATATCCACTTGGATTGGATCTGAAGATCTTCTTCTTCTTTATCACCTCTCTATAAATTGGATCCAGATCTGATTTAGAAAATCTTTAAAACTCCTTCTGAAGACCAGTAGTCCTCTCTGCAGCAGTGCTGCCTTCTTCCTTTCTCGTCACCTTTTTCTTGTCTGGATCGCACCAAACTGGAGCCCAACTTCCCTTGGGCGTGGAGAGAAGAGAGAGGATCATAAGATGGCATGGAGGAGGGAGAGGGGCAGCCTTGGGGCATGGCTAAGAGAAAAACTCAATGAAAGTTGGGCGCAGACAGGGTTTATATAGACCCTGCTGCGCCATACAGTGCCACATCATCCCGGCCAATCATGTTGCTTCGTGCAATCAAATCTAAATCTGATTAATGGGATGGCATAACCTGATCTAATCAGATGAGAGCCCCATTAATTCATCCTTAGATGGCGCTCAAGACTGGTCAAAGTCTATAGTTAGGGGTCACCTAAGTAGAATCTAAGAAGCAACCTGGAGTCCCATCTGTATGGGACTCCAAGCATCCCTATCCATGGGCGCATGCCTCCCTAGGCATGCACCCCCTCCTTTTCAATTTTTAGTAAGGGGACAAGTCCCTATCTGCTCTTTAATAAGTGCATGACATGGGTAGATGTCCAAGGGTCAAAGGTCAACATTTGATCAAAGTCAAAGGACAAGAATTAGTAGGTGATGGAAAATGGCAGGTGTTATCTTAAATTTATCTCGTAAATTAAGACAACCCTTTTCTGACCTAGACAAGTTCTAGTCAGATCAAGTAAAGATACTTGAGTGAGCACAAACTCATTTGGCTCAGTCGAGACAACTTTTAATGATAATAAAAGGAGAACGTTAGGTTCAATCATGTGCTAGCACGATTTCCTTGAACCTAATTTAATCTAATTCAAATTAATTAAATTAGGTTAGTCCAATTGATGATATCCAAATCCAAACTCTTATTTGTGTGATCCAGTTAGATTTAGTTTTGTATGGTAATGAGATATATCGTGATCTCTATCATCGACATCATTGAAACTCCTTTCGATGGATCAGAACTCTTCTGATTCAGACAACTAGAATGATCGATCATCTAAATCATTCTAATTGCTCCTAAAATCCACCAGTGACATCTAGTAGTATATGGTGGCAATCCATCAAAATTAAAAATGAACCTCTTGGTGCAGCTACTTGTATGATTAAGTTCTTCTATCTTGAGCTCCGATCAGATTAGGGTTAAGGTGAACTCGTCAAACCCTAATTTCTATCATATGATTTAATCATTCGATTCAAGTTCGATGTGAAAATCTTAATAGAAACTCTTTCTATTATTTTACTCTGCCATAGCCATGGGCTTATGGACTTGATTCTCATGATCATCATAGTGCTGCTCCTCATCCACCTAGGTAGATAGATTCCCTATTAGTGCAATCCAATTCCTACAATGAACATTCTATAGCCAACATACACCTCAGGGTTTCGAATGGCTAGGAGATCGAGTCATGGTGTGGTCAAACTATAACACCCTCAAGGTGAACTATCGATGCACCTCAGGTTAAAGAACCAGACATACCACTGCAGCTTTGAGTCAGTCATCGATGAAAAGGTAGACTTCCTTATGACTACTCGAGGTGGTTACGCTCAGTGCCCTCATTTTCTAATGAGTACTTGTACTCTCACTCCGATGTCTCCACACCGTAGACTTAAGACTCATCTACTATAAAGAAGCGATTGTACACCAATCTTTCGGATCAATCACCATCCTCATGATGATCCTACGGTCGGGAGCATTTTATGAGTTAATAATGAAAATTCTTATCTTAAATTTTCAAATCTTGAAAATAAGAATTATCATTACCATTAACTCAAGGGATGTATCACAGACACTAAATTCACATTTGTGATAGAAAATAATCTATTTTATTATTTATAGTTAAAATTATAATTTTGCTTCTCGAAGTATATTACAAGTGTCAGCCAATTTTGGCTTCTAGGGCACACATATCTAACACAAAAAACTCTCCGAATAATCCAATACATGAAAGCACTCACCGAGCCTATATACTTCCATGTCTTCCATGCTCTCATCCTCTGGATTTAGACCCGACCCATACATGAATTAGCCTCCTTAAGACCTCTCAAACCAGGCCTTAAGACCCCTAGGATCAACCCAGACCCTAGTCTAAAATAGATCCTCGCATAACTCTGCCCATGCACTGAGTCGGCTTAGTCTCAGCACCGAGCCAACTAAGTTCCACTGGGTTGGCTCAGTCTGAAACTGAGCCAGCCCAGTTCTGTACTATGCCAGCAGTCTCGAACGCGCAGCTCTCTATTTTGCCTGTATACTGGGACTTAGCTGATCCAGTTTTGGACTGAGCCAGCTAACCTGCAGAAAATCTTCTTTTTGCAGTCTTGATTTTTCGACTTTGATTTTTTGCTTCACCTTATATTCTAGATCTCCGAAACACCAACCAAGCCCTTAGAATCCTCAGAGCCAACCCCCTAACTCCTCTTATGGTTTTCCAAGGCTTGGGAGCACCACAAATCCTCACAATCTCCACCTTGGTGCTCCCAAGCCTTGGCAAACCTCTCAACAATGCCCTCCTGCATGATCACACTATCCTTGCGCACTTGACAGCACTTATGCAAACATCGCCTCTGCCAATTCTCTTCAGCTATTGTGTTCCTTTAAGGCCTTTGGGATGACCACCTCCACTACTGAAGACCTGTGCTTGCTTCTTGGCACCATCCTGAAATTGTAGGATCCCTTCTGCTTAGCAGCTGCATCACTTTCTCTGGACTTTTCTGGAGAACCTATAGTATTTCTATACCAGCACATGCTATACCATCTGACACGATCTCCTCAGAGCTATGCCTGTCCACCTGCATGCACCGCTCCACCTGAAACTGTGCATGATCGGCGCTCTAAACTCATGCCAAATTTTTTCTTCAATTGTGAAAAGCCACCACTATGGAGCTCCACCTATATCCAAAATCCACTTGATGCCATAGAAGTTGACTCTATCATCGAGTTCCTTGAGGCCAACCACTCAACACTATACTACTGAGCCTGCTACTATACCTCGAACACCGTTGTTGCTCCTTCGAACCCTCCATACTCTACGGCCCTCTTCAAAGCCATCTCAAATACTTTCGCAACCCGCGGGCACCTCCAAAACTCAAGAGCTTATCAAACTCTTCTGAAACTAGCAACTGAATCCTAGGGAATTCTACCCTAGTCCTTCTCTTCTACCCTTACACCAGCTATCACTTCAGTTGCGCCCGAAGAACCATCCACCTGAACCGCGACTCTCCTTGGTGCTCCTACAGAAGAAATTTGATCCATGATACTCTCAATTGCTAGAGACCTTCTGGCACTCTCTGAGACCCCTTGGCTCTCCTTGAGACCTGCATCCGATTTTTTTGAGACACCACTGACACTCTCTACTAAGATATACTCCTCGACTGCTGCACCACCAAGCCTCTCTCAAACCCATGCATCTAGGGAAGCGCTCTTGCAGCACTCCAGTGCTTCCTGACTTATCTCTGTGCCACTCTACAGCCGCCCAATCCTAACCTACGGGACCTCCATGGATCATCCATCTCCATCACTCCCAAAGCTTCGCAAATCCATGCTTTGGTCGAACCACTGAATACATCTCCAACTACTTTCTCGCCTTCCTGACACTGAAGGACGTATAGTCACTTCTTCAGCCTTCCTTCGACCATACCTCCTTGGAAAACCTCTCTTCAATAGCCCAACATTGCCCATCTTCCTTGAGAATCCTGATGCTCTCTATTGAGATACCTCCCCCAGCTACTGCATCGCTGAGCCTCTCTCGATCCACATATTCAAAAAAGTGCTACTGCAGCACTCTAGTGCTCCCTGCCTATCATATAACCATCATACACCCCGATCTTTCCACCAAGATTGATCAGCAAATCATGCACCAAAACCTTCCATCTCAAAAAAATCCCTTTCCATTAATCCTCTCAACCTCCACCTTTAACTTTCTGCTCTCGGTTGGCCAAACCACAGTAATAATAAAGATAGATTTAAGACATACCGTAGAATTCTTGTGCAGATTTTTGATTTCATCTTGTACAACTTCTCCTTCCCTTCCATGCACCATCAAATTCTAATACCATATTGTCATCCACAACGTTCTAGGCATCACCTAACTCTAATACTAAATTATAGACCCATGATTTCGCTCGAACGCCAATCATCCTTGGCATTACAAGCACCGATACCATGTTACGGAAGCTTCTGATCTTTAGCACGGACCTGAAGAAACCTATGACGTTCTCTATGGGCAGCAAACCACCAATCCTCTACCTGGATCTATGATAGGGTGCCTCCCTCCTTGGGCTTGAGGGAGACGCCCCCTTCTCTATGGCTTTTTCAAGAACCCTAGGGCGTTAACTCTAGAGAGAAGAGAAGAAGAGAGAATTGAGGGAGGAAAGGTCTGTATTTTACAGCATTCACAGCATTATGAAATCCTAATACAACCTATGTATTTATACATAGCCATTAGGCCTGACCAAAAAACTCGTCGGCTAATCCATTACATGAAAGCACTCACCGAGCCCATTTACACCCATGTCTCCCATTCTCTCATCCTCTGAATTTAGACCCAATGTATACATGAATTAACACCCTTAAGACCTCTCAAACTAGGCCTTCAGACCCCTAGGATCAATCCAGACCCTAGTTTAAAATAGATCCTTTTGTAACTCTGCCCATGCATTGAGTCGGCTAAGTTCCACTAGGTTGGCTCAGTCTGAAACTGAGCTGGCCCAGTTCTGTGTCGTGCCAGCAGTTTCGAACGTGCAACTCTCTATTTTGCCTGTGCACTGAGACTTAGCCGACCCAATTTTGAACTGAGCTGGCTAACCTGTAGAAAATTTTCTTTCTGCAGTTTTGATTCTCTAGCTTTGGTTTCTTGCTTCATCTTGTATTCGAGGTCTTTGAAGCATCAACCAAGCCCTTGAAATCCCCAGAGCCAACCCCCTGACTCCTCCCATGGCCTCCCAAGGCTTGGGAGCACCACAAATCTTCACAGTCTTTGGGGCAATAGGAGAAGCCAGGGTGTTGGCTTTGGGAGACTTGGACGGATGTGAGTCCTAGGGCTAGGACAGGAGTTATCCTAGGGAGAAGACGACGTGTAGCCCTGCATGGGCTCAAGGTTCGGGTGTGAGTATCTTGAGTAGGCTTGGTAGGTGCTTCAAAAATTTGGGACACAAGGTGGAGTAGAGGACCAAAGTTAGGAGAAGAATCAATCAAGATAAGAAGCTGACCCACAGGCGGGCTAGCTCAGATATGCAGTCGAGCCGACTCGAGCTGAGATCGTACTGACTCAGGGTGCAATCGAGCCAGCTATCTCCGGTAGATAGAAGATAGAGTTCAGACGAGACGTAGTCGAGTTAGCTCAGCTCCTGACTGATTCGGCTCGATGATGGTGAATAGAACTGGATGGGGTTTTCTATTTGGATCTTAAGGCTTGATCCAATAAGATCTTAAGGTGGCTAACTCATATTTGGATCAATTTAGATCCAAGGGATGAGAGCATGGGAGACATGGGTGTACATGGGCTCGGTGAGTGCTTTCATGTATTGAATTAGCCAGGAGAGTTTTTGGTCGGGCCTAATAGCTATGTATAAATATATAGATTGTATTAGGATTTTATAACATAAATAGAAATACAGATCTTTTCTTCCTCAATCTCTCTTCTCTCTTCTCTCTAGAGTTGTCGCCCCCAAGGGGTGCCTCCCTCAAGTCCAAGGAGGGAGGTGCCCTATCACAGATCTAAATTGATGGATCGATAGTTTGCTATCTTAGCAAATGTCAAAGTTCTCCTTAGGTCCATGCTGTAGATTAAGAATTTTTGCAACACATGGTATCAGAGTTTGGTGATGCTATGGTGATGTTACAATAATTTGGTATTAGAGCCCGATGGTGCATGAAAGCGAAGGAGAAGTCATACAGGAAGAAATAAAAAATCTGCACAAGTATTCCATGGTATGTTTCGGATCTATCTTTGTTATTGCTATGGTTTGGCCAACAGAGAGCAGCGGATTGAAGGTGGAGGCTAAGAGGATTAATGTGAAGGATTTTTTTTAGGATGGAAGATTTGGATGCATGATCTTTTGATCAATCTTGGTTGGAGAGACCGGAGATGTATGATGAGTGACAGGATTCTCTAGGAAGAGAGACAGTATGGAACTCTTTGGCGGATGAAGAGAGATTTTCCAAAGGATAATGGTCGAAGGAAAGCTGTAGAAGCGACTATACGTCCTTTGATTGTAGGAAGGTGGGAGAAGTAGCTGGGGATGCATTCAGCGGTTCAATCAGAGCATGAATTTCCAAAGCCTTGAAGGTGATAGAGATGGATGATCCATGAAGATCCAGCAGGTCAGTGATGGATGGCTGATCTTGGATTAGGTTTCTTCTGCCAGGAAGAGTCGTGATTTAGGTGGAGGATGGATTATGTGCAACAAGACAGGATCCAAATACCTATGAGGATGTAGCACTAAGATTAGGCAGGGAGTGCTGGAGTGCTGCAGTAGTGCTACCCTGATGGCATAGGAGCTGAGAGAGGCTCGGTGATGCAGTAGCCGAGAGAGGTGCAGTCGAGCTAGCTCGATTTCTAATAGAACCGGCTCGACGGTGGCAAACAAAACTAGACAGAATTTTCTATTGGGTCTTAAGGTCTGATCCAATAAGGTCTTAAGATGGCTAACTCATGTATGGATCGGATTTAGATCAAGGAGATGAGAGTATGGGAGAAATGGGTGTACATATGCTTGGTGAGTACTTTCATGTATTGGATTAGCTAGAAGAGTTTTTGGTCGGGCCTAATAGCTATGTATAAATACATAGGTTGTATTAGGATTTTATAACGTGGATTAGAATTCAGATAATTTCTTTCTTAATCTCTCTTCTCTCTAGAGATGCCCCCCCAAAGGGGGTATCTCTCTCAAGCCCAAGGAGGAAGGTGCCCCATCATAGATCTAGATTAGATGGATCGATAGTCTGCTTCCTTAGAGAATGTCAAAGTTCTTCTAAGGTCTATGCTAAAGATCAGGAGTTTCCACAACACGTGGTATCAGAGCTAGATGATGCTTTGGTGATATTACAATAATTGGTATCAGAGCAGTACCGATTATTCCAACATCCTCAACCTCCTCAAAATGGTTGATTCAGCCTCACCATCTTTTACAACATTCTTTTGGCAGACTATCTGTATTTTCAGTTATTGTAGTTTGGCCTTATTATTTTCATACAACTCAGAAAGGCTCCCCTGGGTCCTTATTAGAGAAGCAATCTTCTCTGAATCTTTACTGTAGCCAGCTTGAGCCTTGTTTGCCAATTGTTTCCAAAGTTGAGCAATCTCTTTGTCAACTTTTTGAACTATCTATTGGAGTTAATCAATTTGGTCACTTCACCCAAGCCTATAGCTATTATATGAGTCTTCAGCCATGTGCAGTTGATTTTGGAGCTTTGAGAATCTTTTAGACCAGTCCCAACCATACTCCTCTTAATTAGTAGACCAGGTCGAGCTCCCCTCCAATAGTTAAATTTTCTCTCTTGCTACTCTCAGCTTGACTTCAAGATAACTGATTTTCGTGGTTAGAGCCCAAGACTTCTCATCAGCATGCTTCTTGGTCTCTTCCAGTTCTTCACTTAAATGATACTTCTTCGCAGTATATTCCTTAAAAAATTGTTTGGATGATTGGTGCAGATGGCTGATTTTTATAGTAGCTTTGGCATAATTCTTCTTGGACCTTTTGAGTTCATCTTCAGTCTTATCTAGCTTCTTTTTAACTTGACGAACTTTCCTTTTTATGTCTTTGATGTGAGCGTTCAAGGGGACACCTTGAGGCAGTAGATTTGCATCAACTAGAGACTATGCTTAACATATTAACATATCATGACACAAAAGTATGGCAAAGGAAAGGAATTCACTTTCATTAATTAAAATGTCTGAGTACATGGAAGATAGAAGAAAAAAATATATAGCTATCAAAAATCTCCGACCTTCGGGGGTGGGATAGTGGAGGAGCTTGGCGCATTCTTGATGGTCTTCAGTTTTGGCGCATATTCGAAAGTTGTGGTGGCAGGTTTGGCAGATGGAAGGTTGGCACCAACAGTTGAAGGTTCCATCTCCTCGTTAGAGGACTCTCCCACTAGAAAATTGAGGTCAAGCTCGAAGAATTTCTTGGCCACGTTCCTTTGGCAAAGTTCGAACCCCTTGATGAAGGCTTCTTTAGTGAATAAAATCTTGATATCTTCTAATTCCTTAGAGGTCTTGAAGTCCAGGATGGCCTGTTCTTTGGCCTTGGCTATCCGCTTTTCTCCACCTTCTTCCTCCTCTCAGCCTTGGAAGCCAGCTCATCCTTCATATCAGCCAAGGCTTGTTCGGCACTTTTAAGTGCTCCTTGCAGATGTTCAGCCTCTACTGAACTCTCCTTCAGCTGGCGATTGACCTTAGCCTTGTATTCTTTGTGGATCTTCATGGCCTCCAAGGTCTCGGCCCTCTAAATGTTAATCATCTTGATGTTGACAATCAATTGGTGATCCACCTGTAAAATGATGAAGTCAGCTACATTATAGGAAGAATACATGGATAAGTTTAAAAAGGAAGATAAGATGGTTACCTTAAGGAAAGCGCCAAGGAAATCATTCATCTACTGCTCAAGGTTGGTGTGGATGATCCTATCCATGATGTTTGGCAAGGTATAACCATCAATCAAAGATTTGATGACATTCTAGTCATCGAAAGAAGCTTTTTCCCAATCGATATTATTGGTGCTGGACCTTCCAGAGTTGTGTTGAAACCATATCTTCTTGATGAGCGACTTCTTCCTTTTCTTCCCCACCTCCTTTTTCATTTTGGCCGGGGGGGGGGCGCTATGACTAGAACCTCGGCTGGTGGACTTGAAGTTGTTGGAAGCATCGTAACCTTAGGAGCAGCAGCAGTTTTGATGGGTGTAGCCAAGCTCGGAGCATCGACCTTCACCCTCTTGGATGTCTCACCGGGCACATTGCCCTTCCTTTTATGGGCCCGTAGTTCCTTGGACAAGTGCTTCAGTTCTTCTGAAGTCATCTCTGCAATAATAGAAAAATTAAAGTTAGAAGAAAAGATAAAGCGTAGCTAATAAGATGTGGATGTATGCCTGCCAAGTTGAAAGGGCTTAGGCCAAAATTAAACAAGGTCTGGTCATCTAGTAATTTAGATAGTAGAGGAGCTTGGTAGTCCCTTAATTTATTTATTGGCTGAGTCAAGATCTTTTCTTTCTAGTCTAGGAGATTGGTGGATCGAATCTCTCAGATGGCCCTAGGAAGGAAGTCCTAACTCTAAGAATAGGCAAAAAATGAAGAAGAATTTTTTCTTTCAATTGTGGATGGAGGAAGGGACACCCTTAAATAGTCCCTTCTTGTTGAATTAGAGGGACAGGTACCACTAGTCTTTGGTGGAAGGATGTCACTTAAGGATGAAAATGTTTCAAAATAAGGAGATTGTGGGAGGACTTTGGCCGAGAGATAGAGGGCGAAGAATCCTATGATGAATCTAAAGAAGTTCAGGACCATTGAGCAAGGGAAATGTCTAAGAAACGAAAAAGTGCAACTACAAAGGGAGGAACAAGAAGTCTCAATCCAACATGAAGAGCTTCAGAATATAAACAGAAGCGACCTGGGGGAGAAGCACAAGTTCGGCCACTCAATTCGGAAAACTCTAGTTCATATTCCAAAGGAACCTCATATTGAATTCTGATAAGTGAAAGGTCTTCAAAGGATAGAGTGAAGGAAAATCCTGATTTTTCGGACCGGGTTCGTTCATATCTGATCAGATCAAGAGATATATTTCAAAATTTTTTTTCTTTGATCTAGATTAGATCTAAGATGTTTCAGATTTGATTATTATTATTTTAGAAATAAAATAAAATCTAGATAAATTAAATCAAATTTAATTTACCTTGATATGGGTAATCTTATTACCCGTTGATGATCCTGTATGCAGCGGAAGGTTCTGGATCTAGCCACGCAAGTGCCTGGCCTCTACTGGTATCCACTCAGGATGGGTCTGAAGATGGAGATGGAGTCCTTATCCAACAAGGACTCCTAGGCGCCTCCAACTTGGGCACACGCCTAGGGTGGCGTGTGCCCTCCTCCTTGCCAGGTTTTGACAGGGGACAAGCCTCTCCACCAGCTCTCCAATAGGTGCATGATATGTGGTCAAAAGTCAAAGTGTCAATGGTCAATATTTGACTAGTCAAAGGTAAACTTTTGACCAAAGTCAAAGAACAAGAAATGACAGGTGACCAAAAATGGCAGGTAATGTCTTACAAAATAAGACAACCTTTTCTGACTTGGACAACCTCCAGTCAGACCATATGAAGGCCTCTGATTGAGCACAAACTTCTTTGGCTCAGGCAGGACAACTTATTTATGATAGTAAAAGAAGAACGTTAGGTTCAATCGAGTGCTAGCATGATTTCCTTGAACCTAATTGAATCTCATTCAGATCAATTGAACTATATCAGTTCAATTGATGATCACCAGATTCAAACCCTTATTTGTGTGACCCAGTTAGGTTCAGTTCTGTATGGTAATGGGATATGTCATGATCTCTATCATCGACATCATCGAAACTCCTTTCGATGGATCAGAACTCTTTTGATTCGAACAGCTAGAATGATCGATCATCTAAATCATTCTAATTGCTCCCAAAATCCATCAGTGACACCTAGCAGTATATGGTGGCAACCCATCAGAGCTGAATGCGAACCTCTTGGTGCAGCTACCTGTGTGATTAAGTTCTTCTATCTTGAGCCCCGATCAGATTAGGGTTAAGGTAAACTCATCAAATCCTAGTTTCTGTCATATGATGTAATCATTCGATTCGAGTCCGATGTGAAAATCTAAATAGAAACTCTTTCTATTATTTCACTCTACCATGGCCATGGGCTTTTGGACTTGATTCTCATGATTATCATAGGGCTGCTCCTCTACCACCGAGGTAGATAGATTCCATCTTGATGCCATCCAGTTCCTACAATGAACATGCTATAGCCAACATACACCTCAGGGTTCCATATGGCTAGGAGACCGAGTAATGGTGTAGTCAAACTATAACACCCTCAAGGTGAACTGCCGATGCATTTTATGAGTTAATAATGATTGTACACCAACCTTCTAGATCAATCACCATCCTCGTGATGATCCTATGGTCAGGAGCATTTTATGAGTTAATAATGATATTCATGTTAAATTTCAACTCTGAAATATAAAATACATTATCATCAACTAAAGGATGTATCACAGACACTAAATACACATATGTGATAGAAAATAACTATTTTATTGATATTAGTCAAAATTATAATTTTGCTCTTAGAAGCGTATTACAAGTGTCAGCCAATTCTGGCTCTAGGGCACATATATCTAACAATCTCCCACTTTCTAAAGCCATTGGCTATAAGTTAAGTCCCATCTTCTCAAGGTGCTTCGATCTTCGCTAGCCCAGCTTTGAAGGACGCCACATTATCTAGTTGACTCTCTTGACCTCGACAAACCCTTCTCGAGATAATCGCGGATGAGTGGTATCGCCGCCAATAGCTTGATTCTGTAGACCTCGGCTCCTTAGTAAGCTATATGCCATTGTGGCATATAGAATGACATCATGGCATTACTCCATTTCTGCAGCAAACTTCTTGTACTAGAACTTCCTTTGCAGCTTTTGATGCAGCAATAAATCTGCTTCCATGGTGGAATCTGCTATCACCTGCTTGAACTCTTCCAACTGACAGCACCCTATTGCACACAAACAGACTCCCAGATGTCGACTTTCGATCATCTATATCAACATGAAATCGAGTCTGGTATCCCGGACTTGGATCTCCATTACCAAAGACAAACACATATCCTTAGTTCTTCTTAATACTAAGGATACATTTCACAAT
The DNA here is from genome assembly GCA_006176705.1 of Cocos nucifera. Classification (NCBI taxonomy): domain Eukaryota; kingdom Viridiplantae; phylum Streptophyta; class Magnoliopsida; order Arecales; family Arecaceae; genus Cocos; species Cocos nucifera. The sequence continues at coordinate 183,597 of QRFJ01001963.1, read as the reverse complement.
AAGTGTTTCTTCACTCTGGATTTGACTATATCTGCTTGTGACACTCATAGCATGGGCTATATCAGGTCGTGTACATAGCATGCATACATGAGCTCTCTTTGAGAAGCATAAGGGATCTTGCTCATGATTCTATTTTCTCAGGTGTGCTGGGGCACATCTTCTTGAAAATGAATACTGTCTGAAGGATATAAATCCCTCTTAAAGTTTTCCATACTAAATCTTTAGTATTTCTCTATTACATCTTCTGTGAAAGTCTAGCATCCTATTCGGTCTATCCCTATAGACCTTTTCCTAAATAAAGGATGCTCCTAGGTCTTTCAGAGAATTTCTTGGACAACCATAATTGACTGTTTCATCATGGGAATATTTCCAATAAGGAGATCATCCAGTACAATACGAGGAAGACAACAGCGCTCCACTGACCTTTTTTGAAAACACATAGTTCCTCTTCTTTTGATGAAACAAACGTTTTGATCACATCATTGAAATGAGTGTTCCAGCTCGAGATGCTTGCTTAAGTCCATATATGACCTTTGCAGCTTGCAAACCTGTGATTAGAATCATTGGATGTGAAACCTAGCGGCTGTTCCATATAGATATCTTCCTCAAGATATCGTTTAAGAATGCTATTTTCACGTCCATTGCCATATTTCGTAATCAAAAGGCTGCAATGGCAAGCAATGTGCGGATGACTTTAGCATAGCTACTGGAAAAGGTATCCTGATAATAATGCCTTCGTTGACTATAATCCTTTTGCACTATTTAGCCTTGAATGTCTCCCACTTCCCATCTGCACCAATCTTTCTTTTTGAAGATCCATTTACACCCAATAGGTACTATACCTTCTGGTGGATTACAAGGTCCAGACTTGGTTTGAGTGCATCGAGTCAATTTCTGACTGCATTGCTCTACCATTTCTCGAGTCGATATCTGATATCGCTTCATTATAGTTTTGGGATCATCACCATGATCCCATTACTTATGAGGAACGTTTTCTCTACATCTTTAAATAATACCTAAGTATCAATCAGGGGACGAAAACTCTTTTGATCTACGAGGTGGAGGAGGTAGTGTTCTTATGGCTCAACCTGATTTGGTTCATTGGTCCTTAGCTCATTGTACTTGTGAGGCTTTCTCATAAGCTGATCTCTTCCAATGCTGCTATCTTGAATAAATTATTTTTCAAGAAAGATGGCATTCGACTCACATCAATTGTGGTCTTCTGGAATGTAGAAAATAGTATCTTAATACTCTTTAGGATATCCTATGAATCGAGCTTTAAAGACCTAAACTCTAACTTGTTACTTTTGTCTTTGACGTGACCAGACAATCCAAATCTGAGATGACTTAGACTTGGTTTCTTACCATACAATCTCATACGGTGTGTAAGATTTAGAGGGAACCCCATTCAGTAATAAATTGAAGTTAACAATGTGTCCCAAGAAAATTAGGAAGGTCTGTGAAGCTCATCATGGATCGACCATATCCAATAAGTCCGATTTCTCCATTTTGAAACTCCGTTGAGTTGAGGTATTCCAGGTGGAGTTCATTGAGAGACTATGCATTATCCTTGAGATAGTCTAGAATTCTCGCTAAGGTTCACCTCCTCGATTGATTGAAGAATCTATGGGTTTTCTAGTTTTTTTTCTACTTCATGTCTGAATTCTTTGAACTTTTCAAAAGCTTCAGACTATGTCTCATAAGATAACATACCAACCTAGATGTCATCGTAAAGGTACTGAAGTAGATAAAATTGTCTCTAGCCGACACATCAAATGGCTTGGCACACATCAATATGTACTAGGGCAAGGAGATCTGTGGCCCTCCCATTCAACAAAAGGAGTTTAGTCATTTTGCCTTGAAACAAGATTCGCAAGTTGGATATGACTTGAAAGTCAATGGACTCAATAGCCATTTTCTTTAATTGTTGATCTAATCTTCTGCTATATGACCTAATCTCAGTGCCATAGATACTATCGTTGGACTATCCTAGGTCATTTGGCATTCATGTTTTGCTCATAGTTTAGAACATGTACATCATATGTAGCTATAAAGACCATTAATAAGAAACCATTTTGCAATTTTATTTCTTTCATAAAGAATATTACAATGGTCCTTAAAGAAGTAATCACATAGCCTTCTGTGCAAGCATGAAACAAAAATCAAATCCTGCTAGCTACAGGCACATAATAACTTTTTCAAAACTAATCTAATCAGATGAATTGAAGTGTATTTCCCATGGCAGCAACTCTGCCCATTACGACGCGTAGGATCATGTCTCCATCCCTTCTGCTATCCTCAAGACCCTGCATGGAAGTGCACAGATGAGCATTAGAACCAGAGTCAAAGCACCCAACTGGATGCAGAAGAAATCGTAAGGTTAAGACTCAATAACGAGCATACGTCCAGAAGGACCTTCTTTTTTTTCAGGTGGCCAGGTAAGTAGGGCTGTTCCGCTTTCCATGGCCATCGCTGTGCAATGGAAATCCCTTTGACATCGGCCTTTTCTTCGGCTCTGCCTTTTCCTTTGCTTCTTCTACCTCTGCTTTTTTGCAACTTCTTTTTCTTTTCATATAGACTTTTTTGAAGAAGTCCGTTCCATAGCAAGAACTAAGTCTTTAGAACCTTCATAGAAAGCTCAGCGGTAACCAGCATATTCATTAAATTCGACCAAGGAAATTCTGTCTCTCTTTTT
>QRFJ01001963.1:101225-180119 GCA_006176705.1 Cocos nucifera | reverse complement strand
TCGTCTTTCATTTTTCCCTTAGATTCATCCTTCACTTGTGCGGAATGAGGCATGGGAGAAAAATCCAAGTTGCCCGAAGAAGATTAAATCCTATGAAGAAGCGTGAATCTTCAAGCGATGATGATTCCAACTATAACAAAGGTAATACTGTCCCTCAATCGCCTGTTCCTCCTTCCTCTCTACTGGATCGTCAAGTAACAACTGGGAGAAATGTGGATTTTTGGTTCTTTGATTGGGAGGGATTAGAAATCAGCACTTAGATCCAGTCCCAATAGTGGGAGCATTTCTTCTCCATCAATCTGTTAGATATATGTGCCCTAGAAGCCAGAATTGGCTGACACTTGTAATACACTTCTAGGGGCAAAATTATAATTTTGACTATAATCAATAAAATGGGTTATTTTCTATCACATATGTGTATTTAGTGTCTGTGATACATCCTTTGAGTTAATGGTAATGATAATTCATATTTTTAAGAGTTGAAAATTTAAGACATGAATAATCATTGTTAACTCATAAAATGCTCCCGACCATAGGATCATCACGAGGATGGTGATTGATCCGGAAGGTTGGTGTACAATCGCTTCTCTTTAGTAGATGAGTCTTAAGTCTACGGTGTGGAGACACCAGAGCGAGAGTACAGGTACTCGTTAGAGAATGAGGGCACTGGGCGTGACCACCTCGAGTAGTCATTAGGGAGTCTACCTTCTCATCAATGACTGACTCGATGCTGCAGTAGTGTGTCTAGTTTTTTGACCTGAGGTGCATCGACAGTTCACCTTGAGGGTGTCATAGTTTGACTACACCATTACTCGATCTTCTAGCCATATGGAACACTGTGGTGTATGTTGGCTATAGCATGTTCATTGTAGGAACTGGATGGCATCAAGATAGAATCTATCTACCTCGGTGGTAGAGGAGCAGCCCTATGATAATCATGAGAATCAAGTCCAGAAGCCCATGGCCATGGCAGAGTGAAATAATAGAAAGAGTTTCTATTTAGATTTTCACATCGGACTTGAATCGAATGATTACATCATATGACAGAAACTAGGGTTTGATGAGTTCACCTAAACCCTAATCTGATCGGGGCTCAAGATAGAAGAACTTAATCACACAGGTAGCTGCACCAAGAGGTTCGCATTCAGCTCTGATGGGTTGCCACCATATACTGCTAGGTGTCACTGATGGATTTTGGAGCAATTAGAATGATTTAGATGATCGATCATTCTAGCTGTTCGAATCAGAAGAGTTCTGATCCATCGAAAGGAGTTTCGATGATGTCGATGATAGAGATCATGACATATCCCATTACCATATAGAACTGAACCTAACTGGATCACACAAACAAGGATTTGAATCTGGTGATCATCAATTGAACTGATCTAGTTCAATTGATCTGAATGAGATTCAATTAGGTTCAAGAAAATCGTGCTAGCACTCGATTGAACCTAACGTTCTTCTTTTGCTATCATAAATAAGTTGTCCTGTCTGAGCCAAAGGAGTTTGTGCTCAATTAGAGGCCTTCATATGGTCTGACTGGAGGTTGTCCAAGTCAGAAAAGGTTGTCTTATTTTGTAAGACATTACCTGCTATTTTTGGTCACCTGCCATTTCTTGTTCTTTGACTTTGGTCAAAAGTCTACCTTTGACTGGTCAAACGTTGACCATTGACACTTTGACTTTTGACCACATGTCACACACCTATTGGAGAGCTGGTGGGGGCCTGTCCCCCTACTAGAATCTGGTAAGGAAGAGGGCGCACGCCACCCTAGGCATGTGCCCAAGTTGGAGGCGCCTAGGAGTCCTTGTTGGACAAGGACTCCATCTCCTATTTGGATTCCAATTAGAGTTCTCCTAAGAATCAACTTTGACTGGTCTTAGGCACCCTCTAAGGAGGAATCTAGGGGACTCTATTCCCACTAATCAGATTTAGATCTGATTTTACAAAGAGTTGTGATTGGTTGGGAAGAAGAGGAGTTGGATCACACTTAGTCTATAAATAAGACCCTGTGCCCAACTCAGATTAGATGAGATGATTGAATCACAATTCCCCACGCCCCTAGGCTACCTCTCCCCTCCTTCTCCACACCAAACCACCTTCTCCCCTTGCTCTCCACGTCCAAAAGGAGTTTTGGATTTTTGTTGGTGCGATTCAAGCAAGAGAAAGGCGATCAAAAGCTAGAAGGCTGCACTGCTGCAAAGGACGACTGCTGATCTTCAAAAGAAGTTTTGAAGATCCTCCAGATCAGATCCAGATCTAATTTTTGGAGATGTGATAGAGAAGAAGAGGATCTCCAGATCCAGCCCGAGTGGATACCGGTAGAGGCCAGGCGCTTGCGTGGCTAGATCCAGAACCTTCCGCTGCAAATAGGATCATCAACAGGGTAATAGGATTACCCAAATCAGGTAAATTAAATTTGATTTAATTTATTCTTATTTTATTTTATTTATTAAAATAATAAGAATTAGATCTAAAATATCTTAAGATCTGATATAAATCAAAGAGAAAAATTTTTGAAATATATCTCTTGATCTGATCAGATCTGAACGAACCTGGACCGAAAAATCAGGATTTCCCTTCAACTGGTATCAGAGCCAAGGTTCTAAAAGTATTTAGATCTAATTTTAAATTTATTTTAATTAGAAAATAAATAATTTTAGATGTCACATGAGATGTGATCAGATCTGAAATTAGAAAAAATTAAAATTAAATGATTTGGATCTAAGATTAGGAAATATGCATGACTAGTTCTAAAATAGAATAGTTCTATAGAATAGTCTTGCATGTTTTTGATTTAATCTGATTAAATCATATTTTAGATCTATTTATTTACTATTTTTTGATATTATAATATTATAATAATATCTAAAAAATAGTAAATAAAAATTATTTAATTTTAAATATCATATGAGATATGATTGATGCATGTCTAGACTAGTTGTAGAATAGTTCTACATAATTATCTAGATTAGAATTTATTTTGATTAGATCAATTTAAATCTAATTTTTTAGATTATTATGAGATAATTTAGATCTGAAAACATGCATGATTCGATACATGAGATGTATGCAAAATATGCCATGATTAGATCTGATTTGTATATGAGATATATGATATAGATCTAAAACTGTTTTGTAGTATTGCATGTTCCTGATTAAGGTGTTCCTCTTGGCCGTCCGGATCATAAGAATGAAGAAGGATTTAAAGGCCCTCTCTTTCCATTCGATGGGGTGTTCTTATGATGTGTAGGGGTGCTGCGCATGTTCGTCCTTAATCAGAAATCCAAAACTTACTTTCTGCAAAACCCTAGATCCTGAAATCCTAGGATTTATTGTGCATATTTTGTTTATGATCCCTACTTAATTAAAAATTAAGATTATGGAATATCAATTAGGTCTAAAATTGAGAATTTTAGATCTAAGACATATTCATAATACTGGGTTCGGGCTTGGGTAGCTCAATTAGGTCTAAGCGGTTGATCAAACCGAATCAAGAGTTGGTTAGATGGGATCAACAATGCTTAAATTGACCAGCCTAATAGGATTAAGTCTGGGTCAAGATCGAGTCACGATCAAGCAAGACCTAATTAGGCTCAGAGGTTAGAGTCTGGATTGTAGGCTAACCCAATTGGTTCTGACTCAATAATTTGGTGTCTAAGGTAAGTTTGGCACATACGACCGACTGGTTTTTAATTGGAAGCTACTCGACCTGAATGCATTCTTGTACGAGTTAATGGCATATTCCTTCCACCGATCTCACTTACCTGGCCATATCTGTTGACACAGTTCTGATCTGAGGTGGTCAATAATCCGAGCTAACCCATGCCACTAGGTTAGTCATAATTGTTATGACTAAGCCAAGTCTAGTTTAATGAGACCTGAATCAATTCTCCCTAAGAAAAGATTAAGTCTGAGGTCTTCCACCATTGTAGATGTGCGGGCCCTTCCCTGGGGTTGATTGTTCTCGACTGGATACAGTGGCTCAGTTGCACCGGGAAGATGCAACCATGTCTATTAGGCATTGGATGCTATGGGCTGGAGGATGAGTTGGGCTCAATATTTTGGATACGGTGAGAGACTCAATTAGGAACCCAGTCTATGCAAATGGTGGGTCTGACTTAACTAAGGAGTGGATCAATATTTCGGATATGATGAGATTCATGAATTAGAGACCAAGTTTGGGTGCACCATGATTAGAGAATCATTGAATAAGAGTTGTTCACTCATTGGCTAACCCATCACCAATAACTGTTAGGTGAGGTGATGAGTCAGTTGGTGAGACCGCACCACCCACTAGAAATCATTAATCATGGAGATTTTCGCATCTCTACAGAGGGAGTGTAGGGATCCGAGAAAATAGTGGGAGCTAATTTGTTTAAAAATAAAATTTCCTAAATAAATTGGTCAAGTCATAATTACAAAATCTAACTAGAATCTTTGACTCTCTATAGGAAAATGTCTGCGTCCAACCCATTGGCACGTATCCTGGACACACATAGACTGACCGGACCCAATTATAAAGATTTTCTTAGGAACTACAAAATAGTTTTGGATTTCGAGAAGTTAACCCATGTACTGGACCAGGACCCTCCCACCTTACCAGCCGTCCATCTATTGAACAGAGAGTGTCTCTGGAGAAATGGATAGACGAAGATAATAAGGCCAGATATTACATGTTGGGCTCGATGTCTGATGAGCTCCAGCACCAACATGAGGATATCGGGACTGCTCGCCAAATGTTGGCTCACCTGCAGGAGATGTTTGGTGAACAGAGTCGCGCAGCCAAATATCAAGTCACGAAATGACTTTTTAAGGCTAAGATGCATGATGGGCAGTCAGTCCAAGATCACTATCTGACAATGATCAAGGACATGGAAGAGCTTGAGAAGCTCGGTGTGAAGTTAGACTTGGACCTGTAGAACGATATTATTCTGCAATCCTTGACTGATGCATATGGGCAATTCATCATGAATTACCACATGCATAAACTTCAAAATTTTTTGGCCGAATTAATGAATATGCTGGTTACCGCTGAGCTTTCTATGAAAGGTTCTAAAGGCTCAGTTCTTGCTATGGAACGGACTTCTTCCAAAAGAAAGTCTTATGGAAAGAAAAAGAAGTCTGTGAAAAAGCAGAAGGTAGAAGGAACAAAGAAGAAGAAGGCAGAGCCGAAGATAAAAGCCGCTGGCAAAGGAAAGTGTTTCCATTGCAACAGCGATGGCCATTGGAAGCGGAATTGCCCTACTTACCTGGCCACCCTGAAGAACAAGAAGGAAGGTCCTTCTAGAGGTATGCTCGTTATTGAGTCTAACCTTACGGTTTCTTCTGCATCCAGTTGGGTGCTTGACTCTAGTTCTAGTGCTCATCTGTGCACTTCCATATAGGGTCTTGAGGATAGCAGGAGGTTGAGGGATGGAGACATGATCCTACGCGTCGGTAATGGAGCAAGAGTTGCTGCAGTAGCCGTGGGAACATACCATCTTCGATTACCGTCTGATTTAGACTTAGTTTTAAAAGACTATTATTATGTGCCTGCAGCTAGCAGGAATTTAATTTCTGTTTCATGCTTAGCACAAGAAGGCTATGTGATTACCTTCTTTAAGGACCATTGTAACATTCTTTATGAAAGAAATAAAATTGCAAATGGTTTCCTTATTAATGGTCTTTATCAGCTACATATTGATGTACCTATTCTAACTATCGAGCAAAACGTGAATGCCAAACGACCTAGGGATAGTCCAAATGACAGATATCTATGACACCTTGAGATTAGGTCATATGGCAGAAGATAGGATCAACAAATTGGAGAAAAATGGGCTATTGAGTCCATTGACTTCCGAGTCATATCCAACTTGCGAATCTTGTCTCCAAGGCAAAATGACCAAACTCCCTTTTGTTGGACATGGAGAGAGGGCCACAGATCTCCTTGCCCTAGTACATACTGATGTGTGCGGCCCATTTGATGTGCCGGCTAGAGGCAATTTTATCTACTTCATTACCTTTATCGATGATCTATCTAGGTATGGGTATGTGTATCTTATGAGACACAAGTCTGAAGCTTTTGAAAAGTTCAAAGAATTCAGACATGAAGTAGAAAAACAAACTAGAAAACCCATTAAGGTTCTTCGATCAGATCGAGGAGGTGAATACCTTAGCCGGGAATTCCTAGACTATCTCAAGGAAAATGGTATAGTCTCTCAATGGACTCCACCAGGAATACCTCAACTCAACGGGGTTTCAGAATGGAGAAATCGAACTCTATTGGATATGGTTCGATCCATGATGAGCTTCACAGACCTCCCTGATTTTCTTTGGGGATACTCATTGTTAACTTCAATCTATCTACTGAATAGGGTTCCCTCTAAAACCATTCCTACCACACCGTATGAGATATGGCACGGTAAGAAACCAAGTCTGAGTCATCTCAAGAATTTTGGGTTGTCCAGCTCATGTCAAAAGACAACAAGTGGACAAGTTAGAGTTTAGATCCTTTAGAGCTCGATTCATAGGATATCCTAAAGAGTCATTAGGATACTATTTCTACATTCCAGAAGACCACAATGTGATTGTGAGTTGACATGCCATCTTTCTTGAAAAATAGTTTATTCAAGATAGCGGCATTGGAAAGTAGATTAAGCTTGATGAGAAAGTCTCACAAGTACAACGAGCTAAGGACCAATTGAAACCAAATCAGGTTGAGCCAATAAGAACACTACCTCCTCCACCTCATAGATCGGAAAGAGTTTTCCATCCCCCTAAGAGATACTTAGGTATTATTTCAGAGGACGTAGAGGAAATGTTCCTCGTAGGTAATGGTGCTCATGGTGATGATCCCAAAACCTACAATGAGGCGATATCAGATATCGACTCCGAGAAATGGCTAGAGGCAATGCAGTCAGAAATTGACTCGATGCACTCAAACCAAGTCTGGACCTTGGTGGATCCACCAGAAGGTATAGTACCTATTGGGTGTAAATGGATCTTCAAGAGAAAGATTGGTGCAGATGGAAATGTGGAGACATTCAAGGCTAGACTAGTGGCAAAAGGTTATAGTCAACGTGAAGGCATTAACTATCAGGATACCTTTTCCCTAGTGGCTATGCTAAATTCCATTCGCACATTGCTTGCCATTGCAACCTATTTCGATTATGAAATATGGCAAATGGACGTGAAAATGGCATTCCTAAATGGACATCTTGAGGAAGATATCTATATGGAACAACCACTAGGTTTCACATCCAGTGATACAGATCACAAGATTTACAAGCTGCAAAGGTCCATATATGGACTTAAGCAAGCATCTCGGAGCTGGAACACTCGTTTCAATGATGCGATCAAAAAGTTTGATTTCATCAAAAACGAAGAGGAACCATGTGTTTTCAAAAAGGTCAGTGGGAGCGTTGTTGTCTTCCTTGTATTGTACGCAGATGACATCCTCTTTATTGGGAATGATATTTCCATGATGACAACGGTCAAATTATGGTTGTCCAAGGAATTCTCCATGAAAGATCTAGGTGAAGCATCCTTTATTCTAGAAATTAAGGTCTATAGGGATAGACCGAATAGGATGCTAGGACTTTCACAGAAGATGTACATAGAGAAAGTACTAAAGAGGTTTAGTATGGAAAACTCTAAGAGGGGATTAATTTCCTTCAGACATGGTATTCATCTTTCTAAGAAGATGTGCCCTAGCACACCTGAGGAAATAGAACGCATGAGCAAGATCCCTTATTCTTCCGCAATAGGGAGCCTCATGTATGTCATGCTATGTACTCGACCTGATATAGCCCATGCTGTGAGTGTCATAAGCAGATATCAGTCAAATCTAGGTGAAGAACACTGGATTTCTATGAAATGTATCCTTAAGTACTTAAGAAGAACTAAGGATATGATATTGGTCTTTGGTAATGGAGAACTCCAAGTCCAAGGATACACAGACTCAGATTTCATGTCTGATATAGATGATCGAAAGTCGACATCTGGAAGTCTGTTTATGTGCAATGGTGGTGCTGTCAATTGGAAGAGTTCCAAGCAAACGGTGATAGCAGATTCCACATGAAAGTTGAATATATCGCTGCATCAGAGGCTGCGAAGAAAGCATTCTGGTATAAGAAGTTTACTGCAGAAATCAGAGTAATGCCATCAGATGCCATTCCTCTATACTGCGACAACAATGGCGCCATAGCCCTTGCTAAGGAGCCAAGGTCTCACCAAAAATCCAAGCATATTGAGCGGCGATACCACCTCATCCGCGATTACCTCGAGAAGGGTTACGTCGAGGTCAAGAGAGTCAACTTCGCAGATAATGTGGCAGACCCACTTATAAAGCCGTTGGGCCAGTAGAAGTTCGAAGACCACATTGAGAAGATGGGACTTAGACTTGTAGCCAATTGGCTTTAGGACAAGTGGGAGATTGTTAGATATATGTGCCCTAGAAGCCAGAATTGGCTGACACTTGTAATACACTTCTAGGGGCAAAATTATAATTTTGACTATAATGAATAAAATGGGTTATTTTCTATCACATATGTGTATTTAGTGTCTGTGATACATCCTTTGAGTTAATGGTAATGATAATTCATATTTTCAAGAGTTGAAAATTTAAGACATGAATAATCATTGTTAACTCATAAAATGCTTTCGACCATAGGATCATCATGAGGATGGTGATTGATCTGGAAGGTTAGTGTACAATCGCTTCTTTTTAGTAGATGAGTCTTAAGTCTACGGTGTGGAGACACCAGAGCGAGAGTACAAGTACTCGTTAGAGAACGAGGGCACTGGGCGTGACCACCTCGAGTAGTCATTAGGGAGTCTACCTTCTCGTCAATGACTGACTCGATGCTGCAGTAGTGTGTCTGATTCTTTGATCTGAGGTGCATCGGTAGTTCACCTTGAGGGTGTTATAGTTTGACTACACCATTACTCGGTCTCCTAGCCATATGGAACCCTGAGGTGTCTGTTGGCTATAGCATGTTCATTGTAGGAACTGGATGGCATCAAGATAGAATCTATCTACCTCGGTGGTAGAGGAGCAGCCCTATGATAATCATGAGAATCAAGTCTAGAAGCCCATGGCCATGGTAGAGTGAAATAATAGAAAGAGTTTCTATTTAGATTTTCACATCGGACTCGAATCGAATGATTACATCATATGACAGAAACTAGGGTTTGACGAGTTCACCTAAATCCTAATCTGATCGGGGCTCAAGATAGAAGAACTTAATTCACACAGGTAGCTGCACCAAGAGATTCGCATTCAGCTCTGATGGATTGCCACCATATACTGCTAGGTGTCACTGGTGGATTTTGGGAGTAATTAGAATGATTTAGATGATCGATCATTCTAGCTGTTCGAATTAGAAGAGTTCTGATCCATCGAAAGGAGTTTCGATGATGTCGATGATAGAGATCATGACATATCCCATTACCATACAGAACTGAACCTAACTGGGTCACACAAACAAGGGTTTGAATTGGTGATCATCAATTGAACTGATCTAGTTCAATTGATCTGAATGAGATTCAGTTAGGTTCAAGAAAATCATGCTAGCACTCGATTGAGCCTAACGTTCTTCTTTTGCTATCATAAATAAGTTGTCCTATCTGAGCCAAAGGAGTTTGTGCTCAATTAGAGGCCTTCATATGGTCTGACTGGAGGTTGTCCAAGTCAGAAAAGGTTGTCTTATTTTGTAAGACATTACCTGCCATTTTTGGTCACCTGCCATTTCTTGTTCTTTGACTTTGGTCAAAAGTCTACCTTTGACTGGTCAAACGTTGACCATTGATACTTTGACTTTTGACCACATGTCATGCACCTATTGGAGAGCTGGTGGAGGCCTGTCCCCTGCTAGAACCTGTAAGAAAGAGGGTGCACGCCACCCTAGGCGTGTGCCCAAGTTGGAGGCGCCTAGGAGTCCTTGTTGGACAAGGACTCCATCTCCTTTTTGGATTCCAATTAGAGTTCTTCCTAAGAACCAACTTTGACTGGTCTTAGGCACCCTCTAAGGAGGAATCCAGGGGACTCTATTCCCACCAATCAGATTTAGATCTGATTTCACAAAGAGTTGTGATTGGTTGGGAAGAAGAGGAGTTGGATCACGCTTAGTCTATAAATAAGACCCTGTGCCCAACTCAGATTTCAGATGAGATGATTGAATCACAATTCCCCATGCCCCTAGGCTGCCTCTCCCCTCCTTCTCCATGCCAAACCACCTTCTCCCCTTGCTCTCCACGTTCAAAAGGAGTTTTGGATTTTTGTTGGTGCGATTCAAGCAAGAGAAAGGCGATCAAAAGCTAGAAGACTGCACTGCTGCAAAGGACGACTGCTGATCTTCAAAAGGAGTTTTGAAGATCCTCCAGATCAGATCCAGATCTAATTTTTGGAGATGTGATAGAGAAGAAGAGGATCTCCAGATCCAGCTCGAGTGGATACCGGTAGAGGCCAGGCGCTTGCATGGCTAGATCCAGAACCTTCCGCTGCAAACAGGATCATCAACTGGGTAATAGGATTACCCAAATCAGGTAAATTAAATTTGATTTAATTTATTCTTATTTTATTTTATTTATTAAAATAATAAGAATTAGATCTGAAACATCCCAGATCTGATATAGATCAAAGAAAAAAATTTTTGAAATATATCTTTTGATCTGATCAGATCTGGACGAACCTGGATCGAAAAATCAGGATTTCCCTTTCCCAATAGTAGGAGCGTTTCTTCTCCATCAACCAACCCACCTACCCTCATTTAGTCCGAGAGTTTTATAGATGCATGACTAGGGGTGAGGATGATCTGAAAAGCACAGTGAAGGAAGTCACCTTCTACTTCACACCTGAGAGACTTGGACAAATTTGGGGTCTGCCCACTGAGGGATTTGCACCATAGCGGCCATTTGATAGGGATTTTGCCCTTAAATTGATCACGAGATTGGAAAGTGTTGAAGGAATCAGCAAGCTAGAAGCTAATAGTCTATCCATAGAAATGAGAGTTCTCAGTCATATTGTTTCTTGGATTGTTTTTCCCAAGACCGGCAGATTTGATCTAGTTCCTGATAGAGTTATTGGGATTATGGACTATATTGTTCGAGGTGTGCAGCTCAACCTTCTTTATTGATCTTTAGACAGATGAGGGATAGAGTAGGAAGGGCTAGAGCATGTCTCCCTTATGATATGGCACTGACCTCAGTCTTTAGGAAGGTTGGGATTGATTTTAAGGGAGAGCTTTCCTTGCATCTGAGACATACAGACACATATGGAGAGAAAACACTCACTAGAATGGGGTATCGAAAGTTGAATGATAGATGGATCAAGAGAGCTTCAGGATAGGAGCATCCATAGGCCAGAGATGGAGTCAGACCTAATCAGACTACAGATATTCCTCCGACATAGTCTCCGATCGAGCAAGCCGCAGACCCATTTACCACTTTTTCAGGTCCGTTTGCCAGTACTCATCCTCCTTCAGATCAGACTATTGATGATCAGGCCTCAAGGATCATCCACACTATTTTTGATAGACTAAGACCGTAGATGGAGGGGATCCAGACCGAGATAGCCAGGTTGGCATCTAACTCAGCTTATAGAGCAGAGAGAGATCCAGCATGTCCTCTGATATGATCACATCGCTATTAGCATCCATGAGATAGTTGGTGGATATTCTGAGGACTCATGCTCCATTAGGATCGACGGAAGTAGTGACTGCCACAATAGCAGCAGAGGTAGAAGCAATAGAGGCAGCGGTCGAGGCAGCAGCATCTACTGCAGCTGCTGATATAGTTGAGGTAGATCCAGATATTTTTTTTGCTCTGCCTTCAGTTTCTGAGCCTCCTCCCAGTGTACCTGATCAGCCTCCTACCACTTTGCCTCCTCTTATATCCCTTAGGACATATTCCAAAGTTAGAGGACCATCCACTTGTACCAGGAGCAGAAGAGCGACTAGAGCCAGCTCCTCCACCACACAGGATGTTCGCTCTGATTGATCTACTAGGACCTAGGTCATCTTATTTAAGTCTTAGTATATATCTATATAGTGTGTTAGGATCTAGTCATGGAATTAGGTCTTAGTTATGTTGTCCGAATCATCTTGTTGTTGATGATACTTTATTTTAGACTTTTGTGTGTGTTGTATGAAAGTACCTTATCTTGATCATGATATATACTACTTGGGTATCTTTTGTATGCAGTACATACCTCTATGAACTATGTACTTCCTTTATATATGTATGAATGTTTTCTTTTATATTCTTTTCTTGCAATTCATTCTTTGATGATGACAAAAAGGGGGAGAAGAAAAAGATAAATATAAAGAAAGAGAGAGCACATACACAAAGATGAAGGAGAAAAAGATAAGCATAAAGAAAGGAGGAGAAATACAAATAAAAATAATAAGAAAAATAAAATAAAGGCAGTAAGTGACTCATATCTTAAAAATTCTAAAAATATGATACATACTGAAAATTTGGCATAAAATGGCACACTAATGGCACATACGATAAAATTCAGAAATTTCTTAATTGGTGGCACACTTTGATTTTAACAAATAGAAATGGGGAGGATCTTTGAAATTAAAATGATTAATTAATATAAATGGATGAATTTGCATGAAATTTGAATTTGTATTTGAAATATTGCTCTCTTCACTTTGAATGTCTTTTTCGAATTTGCAAATGTTATGTATAAACTCAAAGATTTTGTCATCATAAAAAATGAGGAGATTATTAACCTCAGGTATGATTTTGATGAATAACAAAATATTTTAGTCTATTTTGGGTACTAATATTTTGGTTGAAGTATTTAAGACAAAGTTAAAGAAGACAGGAACCCATCTTAATGAGAACCAAGAAAGAAGAGCAAAAGAAATCAAGCCAAATGTGTTTCAAAGAGTATTGGATAAGAATGAACAAAACAAAAGTTTAGAGTTGAATCCAGCAAAGTTTCAGCAATTGGCACAATCAGGAGTTGATCAGGAGTCAACTCATGAAAAGCGGGAGCTGACTTTTAACTCAGTAAAGGTGCCAGTCCAGGAACAGAATGTTATATACTTCACCTTACAACTGGAGTCAACTCACGAAATTCGTGAGTCGACTCTGGCACACAAAACTGACATGGGACAGAAATACAGAAGATCAGACTTTTCACCTTGTAGCTGGAGTTGACTCAAGGATCTGGGGAGTCGACTCTTGAGTTTCTGATAGCCCCAACGGCTTGTTTCCAGAACTGCCCAGATTTCATTTTTCACCCTCTAAACGGGCTTTTCTGATGTTCCAACAGCTATAAACCCATTTTTTGACTTTCCAGCTTGGATTAGAAGGCTTCTAAAGTTAGATTAAGACTGGGGAACTCAATATATATAAGCAAGGAAGTGGAAAACATTAGCAACTTTGAAAAATCTGTGTTGACCAAATAGTGAGCATTCAAGAACCTCCATTGCTGTTTAACCACTCATCTAGCTGTGCGATCAAGGCATTCTCAAGAGAAGGAAGGGAGCATTCATTGCTAAAGCCCTCCAACCACTCATCTTGTGCATCAAAGCTTCAAATCTACTCTTCGAAGGAGTTTGTTTTTAGTTTTAAATTTTTGTAATTCTAAAATCATTATATTTTAAGTTTCAAAGGACTGAAACTTGAGGGATAGGTTCATCCAAGCCTTGAATTAGATTCGTACAAGCCTAGGAGTGGCTTGGGGTTAGGTTTTGATTGGTTAGCCTGCAAAACCATCTGAGTTTTGATTGTGAGTTCGGTAAAAATAATCTTGCTGTAATCTTAGAGATTATAATGATATTCTTAAGTGGAGTGCTTGAGGAGTGGATGTAGGTGTTGGGTTTGACATTGAACCACTATAAAAATTTTATGGCTTTGTGTGTGTGATTATTTTCTTCAGTTACTATTATTTTCTACACATTTAAATCACTGCATTTTCAGTATAACAATATTCAAATTCTGCATAAACACTTAGTAATCCAAAAAACTTTTGAAAAACCCAATCCCCCCCCCTCTTGGGTTGCTCTTCTGGGCAACAATGAGGGATGAGAAGGATTCTGTGAGATAGAAATTAGAAAGAGGCATGCATCTCTTTTGGCGTAAGATTTTCCATAGAGAAAAAAGGAATCAAGGTTCTTATGGGTGTGTGCTGAAACCTTAGAGTTGGGACTCTAAGTTTTTGGATGGAGAGTTTGAGTGCCAGATCTCCACCGACTTTCACCACCACCTCATCTTTCTTCATTGCATTTTCTAATCTTTTGGAGCATCCAGAAGATCGGGAGCAAATCATCAATTGGATCGATGAAGATTAGCCATCGAAGGCCCTAACGAGGAGCTAGCACTCCGAAAGTGCTGATCAGGACCAGGAGCTACGTATGGACTCACCATAGAGACTGGATGCATGTGTGGCTGCAGCGCAATAGGAGAGCATCTTTCGGTGGATCCAGATAGCGGTGATCATCTACCCGTGCATAGGTACTATATTCTAAACATGGATCGATCAGCAAATATGATTTGCTGATCGAATGTATTTTATTTTTTTGATTCATATAAGCATGTTAAAGATCCTGAGTAGGATTTTATGATTAGATCATAGCATGCATAGATTAACTTTAGATTAATTTTGCTTCTGTTGTTGTTAATTTTCAAAAAAATTTCAAAAGCATGCCCTAAACCCTGCTAGTTTTCCTTCAAATGGTATTAGAGCAAGGATTGCTCGACATATTTAATATATAAATTAGAAAGATTTTTGTATAATACAATGATCGTACGGACTGTAGGTTGTCCTATTGTAAGATTTATCCCTTATAGTGGAGAGGCTGTCCTGATACGTTGCGATCTATAACTTTGATCATAAAAATTTTAGATGTGATCTCATAAATTTTTTTGATATGTTTTGAATTGATTTTAATCTAAATTTTATCATGAATTTGTGTTTAGATTAGATCTAAATATTTCATAATTTTTATGTAATATACATAGGTTTAGATTAAACTTGAATAAAATCTTATGAAGGTTCTGTTTGCTGGTCGAGATGGCTATCTCAGGAATTGAGCCAGTTCGACCAGCATACCAGCTTGAAATAGCTCTACGACCTTCTTTTCAGGCTGCCTCGATCAGGAACCAAGCTAGCTCAACTTTTGTTTGGGCCGACTTGGATGGGATCTGAGCTAGCTCGACTAAAAGATGGCCTTCGGGGCTTCTGTTCGAGTTGGCTATCTCAAGTGACGGGTTGACTCGATGTCTGCTTGAACCGACTTGGATAGGATCTAAGCCAGCTCGATGGAATAAAAGCTTGCAGGCTTTTGCTTGAGCCGATTGTCTCATGTGATGGGCTGACTCGATGCCGCTTGGGCTGGCTCGGATGGGATCCAAGCCAACTCGATTGAGAAGCTGGTTGAAGCTTTTCAATGGCTATTTTAAAGTGTTCTAACCTCCAACTAGTGCTTGTTTGTGAAATAAGCCGATCCATTTTTGAAATGAGTCGATCTATTTGGTGAAATAGTGCTACATTGTAAAGAATCTTTCAAAACTAAAAGTTATTTTCGAAATGCCAAACCCCAACCCATCAGCCCAAAACTTTATTAAAAGAATTAGGTGTTGTCTAGTTAGGTCTAGAATTATGAATTAAAGACCTAAGATAATTGCATAATACTGTAGGTTAAAGGGTTAGATGAATTAGGTCCATTAATTGGATTAGACCTTAGGTTAGTTAAAGAATGGATTAATCTAGAGTAGTTGATCAAATCTAATCAAGTATTGACTTAGATTAGGTCAACGACACTCTAGACTCAACTTCAATAGTTGTACTTGAATGAGTCCATGTCTTTAACAAGATTATGATGGACTTAATTCATGGCTAAGTAGTCTAGCCTGAAATTACTAAGTTGATCTAATTAAATCTTATTAACCGATTGATGTCTAAGATAAGTTTGGTAGTTTAGATCAATAATTTTTAATTGAAAGCTACTCGCATTGATTCGATCTTTGATGAGTTAATGGCATATCCCTTCTACTGATTTTACTTACTTGACCGATATAGTCGATTAGAATTTGATTAGATCACTTAGTGATTTGAGCTGACCCATGTCACTAGGAATTAGTTTGACTGATTTTAATTCAGCAAGACTAAATTAGGTGCCTATGGATCGAAATTGATTCTAGTCCTCATCAATTGACTTGGTGAAGTTAGTGGGAGGACTTGACTTGGTGAAGTTAGTGGGAGAAATATGGTCCATGTCCTTTCTATCTCAAATCATAAGTAAATTAAATCCTCTAAATTATTAGATCCTTAAAATAACTAAGTTATGGGGATAACCAAGTCATCGCCTCCCATTAAGGTGAATAGTAATGAGTCCAATTTTTTAGATGGACATTGGAGGTGTCTTACACCTGGTGTTTATCTGGATATTGAAATTATTATCCATCATATGATGATTAAATTGCACTCTCTTAAAGGTGATCAGATTAGCCAGAGCTTTCCTCGGGCCTGGTTATCATTGATTTAATGCACCGAAGTTGATCATGTTAATGGTTGGACCTAATCGGACTATTTGAGTGGAGGCCAAAGCCTACTGATTTGGCTTTCGAGCAAAACCTAATTACTGAAAATTATTTGGAGAAATAATTGATTGTGAACCTACCTGTAGATGCACACGGGTTAGCTAGAGCTTTCCTCGAGCCCATTTGTAGTCTATGTGGATTCCAGTACCTACTAAGAAGTTAGTGTAATTCCTCGAATTGGAGGTAGAGGCTACCGATTCATTTAAAAATAGTGAAAGAATCTTTAGACTAAAGTTCAAGTATTTAGAATTAATTAATTCAAGTACTAATAAAGTTTCATATTTTTCTTTCAGATAAATAGAATAGCTAGTGTAAGTCCTCTCCGTTCATTATTGGATAGTGACAAGCATTTAGGACTTAAGAATGAGAAGTCTAGTGTGAACCCTAATCAGGCAGACCCAAAGAGGAATGGTCCTTTTGACTTGAATAGGCTGAACAGTAAAAATCAGCAAAGAGTTGTTGGGCAGGGATGTTATATGATAACATCTTGCAATTTCACTATTTGTAATACATCTACCTGGGTATTAGATACTGAAAGTCTAATTCATATATGCAATTCGTTGCATGGACTTCAAATTGGTAGAAAGTTTGAGAATAGCGATAGATTCCTTAATGTTGGGGATAGAAGAAAAATTTCAGTCCTAGTATTAATAACTCTTGAGCTATTTTTCAAAAATAATAATGTTATTTTAAGTGATTGTCACTATTGTCCATCTTTTATGATGAACATAATATCTGTTGTTTTTTTAGCCTAGGATGATTATTGTTTATCAATAAAAGAAAATTATTGTGATATCATTATGAATGGTATTATAGTAATGCAAGGACAATTAAGAAATGACATTTATGTTTTGTTACAGTCTATTAGTGTAATGTACACATCAAATAAATGCCCAAAATTAGATCATGTTTCTAGTGCCTATCTTTGGTACTATCGGCTAGGTCATATAAATAAGAATAGAATTAACATGTTAGTTAACAAAAACATCCTTGACATTGATGAGTGTGAATTATTGAATATCTATAAGTCCTATCTTCTTGGTAAGATGATCAAATTACCTTTTACTAACAAAGATGAATGGGCTACTAAGCTTCTGGATCTAGTACATGCTGATGTATGGGGACCTATGAGCACATGTGCTAGAGGTGGGTTCTACTACTTCATTACATTTACTGATAACCTATCTAGGTATGGGTATGTCTATCTTATGAAGAGTAAATCTGATTCATTTGAAATGTTCAAACGATATCGAAATGAGGTAGAAAAATAACTTGGGAAGAGTATTAAAACTCATTGATCTGACCGAGGAGGTGAACACCTTTCCAATGAGTTTTTGACATATCTAGAAGAGAATGAGATTCTCTCACAATGGATCCCTCCTGAAATACCATAGCATAATGGTGTATCTGAAAGAAGGAATCGAACTCTATTGGACATAGTTCAGTTCATGATGGGGTTTGTGAGTCTGTCGATTTCTTTTTGGGGTTATGCATTAAAGACTACTTATTTTGTTTTGAGCAACATTCTGAGCAAGTCTGTTGTAAAGACTCCATATGAGATATGGACTGGTCGTAAGTCAACATTCGCTCACATTAGGATTTGGCGATGTCCAACTTATATAAAACATTTATAGCCAAAAAAGCTTGGACCTAGGTCTAAAAAGTATTTGTTTATAGGGCATCCCAAGGAAACTAGGTTATTACTTCTACCATGCTGAAGAACAAAAGATGTTCGTTAGCAATAGGGCAGTTTTTTTGGAAAAGAAGTTTCTTATGGAAGGAATAGCTGTCTCTAATGTTGAGCTTGGTGAAGTTTGATAGATGGAAGAACTAACACATTCTAGTGAACCTATAGAACCGGATTTGATAAGATCAAATTCAGAGCCTATTAAAGATGCACCCTTGAGAAGATCTGATAGAGTACCATATCAACTGGATAGATACTATGATTTCTTGATCTGGGATGGTGATTCTGTGGAACTCGATGAGAACGATGAGGATCTGATCACCTACATGGATGCTATGCAAAGGACCGACTTCGATAAGTGGCTAGAAGCCATGAAGTCCGAAATGGAGTCGATGAAGGTTAATAGTTTATGGACACTGGTTGATCCACTTGAAGGGGCAAAATTCGTTGGATGTAAGTGGATTTTTAAAAGAAAATAGGATGCAAATGGGAAGGTGGAGACCTATAAAGCCCGTCTGGTTGCCAAGAGATATTGTCTACATTATGGTATTGCCTATGATGAGACATTTTTTCTAGTGGCATTGCTTAAGTCCATTCAAATTATGCTTGCAATAGCAGCATACCTAGACTATGAGATCTAACAAATGGATGTGAAGATAGCTTTCTTTAATGGAGAGCTGGATGAAGAGGTGTATATGATATAGCCTGAGAGGTTCACATGCATAAATGAGTCCAAGGTGTGTAAGCTTCAGAGATCCATTTATGGATTGAAACAGGCATCTTAGAGTTAGAACATGTGTTTTGATAAGGTGATCAAAATGTATGGTTTCATTAAGAATGGAGAAGAATCTTGCATGTACAAATGGGCTAATACTTCTATAGTCATATTTCTTGTTTTGTATGTGGATGATATTCTCTTAATCGAGAATGACATCCTGCATTACAGGGAATAAAGGTTTGGCTGTTATCACAATTCTCCATGAAGGACTTGGAAGAAGCTTCCTACATTCTAGGGATGAAGATCTATAGGGATAGATCTAAAAGATTGCTTGGATTATTTTAGTCCATGTACATTGATATCGTGCTGAAGAGGTTCAGCATGGAGAATTTCAAGAATGACTATCTCTCGATAGGCCATGGAATTTCTCTCTCGAAGAGAGATTGTCCGATAACTCTTCAAGAGAGAGAGCGTATGAATAGAATACCATATGCTTCAGTAGTGGATTCTATTATGTATGCTATGATATGTACGAGACCAGACGTGGCATACTCACTAGGGGTAGTGAGCAGATACTAATCTGATCTAGTGAGAATTATTGGAAGGTTGTGAAGACAATCCTAAAGTATTTGAGAAATACCAAGAACCAGTGGCTCATTTATGGAGATACTGACTTAAAACTTGTGGGATATATTGATTCTAGTTTTCAGTCAGATCACGATGATAGTAAGAGTGTATCGGCTTATGTGCTTATCCTGAATGGAGGAGCGGTCTGCTGGAAAAGTTTTAAGCAGCACACTATGGCCAATTCTATGTGTGAGGTAGAGTATGTCGCGGCATCTAATGTTGCAAAGAAAGTTGTATGGCTGTAGAAGTTCATTGGCAAGCTAGGAGTGGCACCTTTTTTGGATGGTTCGGTTCTGCTATACTGTGATAGCACTAGAGCCATAGCTCAAGCAAAGGAGTCGAAGGCACATCAACGCACCAAACACACTCTATGTTGCTACCATCTTGTACGTGAAATCATAAAGCAAGGTGACGTCGAGCTTTCGAAGATTGATAAAAAGGAGAACGTGACCGACCCATTTACTAAAGCTCTCAGAATTAAAGAGTTTGATAATTATAAATGGAAGATGGGTATTCGATAATATTCTGAGTGACTTTAGTCTAAGTGAAAGTTGTTGGAAAATATATCCTAAAGCCAATCATCTAGGTTGTAGATGGTTGAGCTAAATATAATTTATATTTAAATTTTAATTAAATAAAATTATTATTCTAATAATTTCATCACTTTATGCATATTCCTATAATGAACTCTCTATGATGAAGTCTTGGGATTATTTTGACTCGACAAAGAAGGATTTGTCATTTAGTCCTTAAACTGATTACGATCAAATGATTTATTATTACCTAGAAGGACAACGTTAATCAAGAGTAGGTCATTGTGTGCTATAAGTGTTGGTTATTCTCTTAACCAAGAAGCATGGTGATGCTATTTTGACATGCAGGTAAAATGTAGGGATATATTTTACTGATCGTGATCCAACTGTGGGGCTCTCTTCTGCCAAGATTGCTCATGAAGGATATGGGTATATGTGTCCCTTAGACTTGAGATCACCATGGTGACTTGCAAGCAATTCACTGTACTTAGGTATCAGACTATCTGAATTTCTAATTCAGTGATGGAAGGCTACTAGGTGCAGTCAAGTATTTAGCTTGTCAGTGTGTGAGTCAAGATGGGATTGATCCCTCCAAGTGTTGGAGCAAGTGCATCGCTGTTTTTCAATTTAGCAAATCCTCGATTGGGATAGTCTATATGATGGATGCTGAATTTTGAAATACAATATGGATGAATTTTTTAGGGTTGGTAATTAACCTTAGATCATCTTATGAGCATCGTGGTCAAGGGGATGAATTATACGATAATCATATGCCACAAGTTTGTTATTATTGCATTGTGACTTTTTGGCCTATCCGAATGTTGGGTATCATTGCTAGATGGTCATATCGATTGGTATAGAAAATTAGTTTCTATGCTACCGGCTTAGGATTTGAATCTATGGGGTCACACATAATAGGAGTTCCTACGTGATCTGATGGCTGATAGAAAGTCCCACTGAACTAGGAGTCAGTTATTTATTAAAAAATTAATTAGCAATTAGATTGTCTATTAGCTTAATTTGATTGAGCGATGAGGAATTAATCCAGTTAAATAGAATTTGATTCAATTTAGTTGACCTGATCAGATCATGTGATGATTTAATCGCTTAGGAAGATGGATCCTGATTTGATTTGAGGTTGGATCTAATTAATTTTTAATTTGATTTGGAATTAATTAGTTTGGATTAAGCCTAATTTGATTAGATTTGACCTAATCTAATTGGGTCTAGAGTTATTGGTTTAGTTAAAACCAATTTGAACTAATTCAAAGTATGATTGAATTTAAACATCTATCTCCCTGCGCCATTGACCTTTGACCCATTCTCCTTCTCAATGCACATTGGGATTGTGCATGGGAATTCTCATGCCAAGAAGCCTTCTGCGCCCCATCTCTTATCTCCTTTTGACTTGGTCCAAGGGTTGGATCAATTCAAAGCAAGTTGAATTTTGAATTCAACTTGATTTGTTAGTGTTTAAAACCACATCTCCCTCTCATCCTTATTTAGTCTCCACGCCTTCTTATTTGTTTGATCATCATTTTATTTGTGCACACCCAAGAAGGAGAGTCCTTCTGCATGTTAAACATTGGGGTAGGCACTGGAATAAGATAAGGAGCCCTCTTGAATTTTGAATTCAAGAGATTGGTTGAAACAAGTTCAACCAAACCTATCCTTATCCTCCCATGCATTGACACCTATTAAAATGGGATTTTTTTAGGCGTGCGCATGTGAGAAATAAGGAGAGATGCATGGGTGTGCATGAGGGATAAGAAGGATTCTATGAGACAGAAATCAGAGAGAGGTGCACATCTTTTTTGGCATAAGATTTTTCATAGAGAAAAAGGGATCAAGGTCCTTATGGGTATGTGCTGAAATCTTAGAGTTGGGACTCTAAGTTTTTGGGTGGAGAGTTTGAGTGCCGGATCTCCACTGGCATTCACCACCATCTCGTCTTACTCCATTGCATTTTTTGATCTTCTGAAGCATCTAGAAGATCGGGAGCAAATCATCGATTGGATCGATGAAGATCAGCCATCGAAGGGCCTGACAAGGAGCTAACACTTCGAAAGGACTGATCAGGACCAGGAGCTTCATGTGGACTCACCATAGAGGTTAGACATATGTGCAGCTACAACAGGATGGGAGAGCATCTTTCGATAGGTCTAGATTGCGGTTATCATCTACCCATGCATAGGGACTATATTCTGAACATAGATCGATCAACAAATGTGAATTGCTGATTGAATGCATTTTATTTTTCTGATTCATATAAGCATGTCAAAGATCCTGAGTAGGATTTTATAATTAGATCATAGTATGCATAGAATTAACTTTAGATTAATTCTACTTTCGCTATTGTTAATTTTTAAAAAAGTTTCAAAAGGCATACCCTAAACCCTGCTAGTTTTTGTTCACTCTCTGCCTTAATTCTCTAGAGTACTCCATTCGTTGTTCACTAGGAAACTAACTTGACCATTGGAGGATCCTACCGGAGCCACCCATCTCCTGTCTGGACATCATCTTACAGGTCTCGTTGGCGACCTCATCTCCTCTAGCTCCAATGAACTCTGGCGTCCAACCATTTTCTTCACCAACAATCTCAAAGATCTAAAGCCCTTGAGGGTTGCTCACAACCACATAGGATGTCCAACCTCCACGAATCATCTACTCGAAGCTCCAATCTAATCCACATTCCTAAAAGCACTAGCTCGCATGAAAGGCCACCATATGGTTGAATCTTCTTCTTCTTCAAAACCTCTGAACACCTTTAGATCTAAAGAAAAACTTCAAAGAGTATTTAATGGTGGAAGAAGAGGGAGGAGAACTATCTTCTCTCTAAGATTTCCCTCACAAGAAAATCTGGATCAGATTTAGGCCTCTCTCTCACTCGAAGAGGAACTAGTTTCCTTTAGATCTCATGCCAAACGAGAAGACCACTCAAGCCTCATGCTCAAAACCCTAGATCCCTCCTTTTGGTCAGCCAAAGCCAAGCAAAAACTCTTAGAATCATCTCTCCCATGTTCAAGAGGCCCCTTATATAGAGAAGAGGATAGGGTTGATGAGTCATGGACTGGTTTGAATCAAATTCAAACTATGACTCATCTCTATCTCAAATAGAATTCAAATCAAATCTAAATTCTATTCAATCCTCATCCAAGGGCTCTTAGAGTGAGCAACAACTAGGGTATTGGCATGGAAATGTTAGATACATGTGCCCTAGAAGTTAGAATTGGCTGACACTTGTAATACACTTATAGGGGCAAAATTGTAATTTTAACTAAAACCAATAAAATGGGTTATTTTCTATCACATATGTGTATTTAGTGTCTGTGATACATTTTTTGAGTTAATGGTAATGATAATTCATATTTTCAAGAGTTGAAAATTTAAGACATGAATAATCATTATTAACTCATAAAATGCTCTCGACCATAGGATCATCATGAGGATGGTGATTGATCCGGAAGGTTGGTGTACAATCACTTCTCTTTAGTAGATAAGTCTTGAGTCTACAGTGTGAAAATATCGAAGTAAGAGTATAGGTACTCGTTAGAGAATGAGGGCACTGAGCGTGACCACCTCGAGTAGTCATTAGGAAGTCTACCTTCTCATCAATGACTGATCCGATGCTGTAGTGGTGTGTCTGGTTCTTTGATCTGAGATACATCGACAGTTTATCTTGAGGGTGTTATAGTTTGACTACACCATAACTCGGTCTCCTAGCCATACGGAACCCTGAGGTGTATGTTGGCTATAGCATGTTCATTGTAGGAACTGGATTGCATCAAGATGGAATCTATCTATCTCGATGGTAGAGGAGCAATCCTATGATGATCATGAGAATCAAGTCTAGAAGCCTATGGCCATGGTAGAGTGAAATAATAGAAAGAGTTTCTATTTAGTTTTTCACATCGGACTTGAATCGAATGATTCATCATATGACAGAGACTAGGGTTTGACGAGTTCACCTTAACCCTAATCTAATCGGGGCTCAAGATAGAAGAACTTAATGACATAGGTAGCTGCACCAAGAGATTCGCATTTAGCTTTGATGGGTTGCCACCATATACTGTTAGGTGTCACTAGTGGATTTTGAGAGCAATTAGAATAATTTAGATGATCGATTATTCTAGCTATTCGAATTAGAAGAGTTCTGATCCATCGAAAGGAGTTTCGATGATGTCGATGATAGAGATCATGACATATCCCATTATCATATAGAATTGAACCTAACTAGGTCACACAAACAAGGGTTTGAATCTCGTGATCATCAATTGAACTAATCCAGTTCAATTGATCTGAATGAGATTCAATTAGGTTCAAGAAAATCGTGCTAGCACTCGATTGAACCTAACGTTCTTCTTTTGCTATCATAAATAGTTGTCCTGACTGAGCCAAAGAAGTTTGTGCTCATTTAGAAGCCTTCATCTGATCTGACTGGAGTCTGTCCAGATCAGAAAAAGGTTATCTTATTTTATAAGACAATACCTGCCATTTTTGGTCACCTACCGTTTCTCGTCCTTTGACTTTGGTCAAAAATTGACCTTTGATCGATCAAATGTTGACCATTGACACTTTGACTTCTATCCATGTGTCATGCACCTATTGAAGAGCTGGTGGGGGCCTGTCCCCCTGCTAGAACCTAGCAAGGAGGAGGGCGCATGCCACCCTTGGCGTGTGCCCAAACTGGAGGCGCCCAGGAGTCCCTGTAGGATAGGGACTCCATCTCCTTTTTGGATTCCGATTAGACTTCTCCTAAGAACCAAGTATGACTGGTCTTAGGTGCCATCTAAGAAGAAATCCAAGGGACTCTATTTCCATCAATCAAATTTAGATCTGATTTCACAAAGAGTTATGAATGGTTGGGAAGAAGAGGAGTTGGATCACGCTTAGTCTATAAATAAGATCTTGCGCCCAACTCAAAGAGCAATTGAAATTCTCACACCCCAAGGCTGCCTCTCCTCTACTCCTCCATACCAAGACCACCTTCTCCCTCTCCTCTCCATGCCCAAAGGTGTTTGGGATCCAAGTTGGTGCAATTCAGATGAGAGAAAGACGATAAAAAGCTAGAAGGCTGCGCTGCTGCAAAGGACAACTGCTGATCTTCGAAAGGTATTTTGAAGATACTCCAGATTAGATCCAGATCTAATTTTTGGAGATGTGATAGAGAAGAAGAGGATCTCTAGATCCAGCCTGAGTGGATACCGGTAGAGGCCAGGCACTTGCGTGGCTAGATCCAGAACCTTCCGCTGCTTACAGGATCATCAATGGATAATAGGATTACCCTACATCAAGGTAAATTAAATTTAAATTTAATTTATTTAAATTTTATTTTTATTATTAAAATAATAAAAATTAGATCTAAAATATCTCAGATCTAATTAAGATCAAAGAAAAAAATTTTTAAAATATATCTCTTGATCCGATCAGATCTGAACGAACCTGATCCTGGGAAATCAGGATTTCCCTTCAACTGGTATCAGAGCCAAGGTTCTAAAAGTGTTTAGATCTAATTTTAAATTTATTTTAATTAAAAAATAAGTGATTTTAGATGTCACATGAGATGTGATCAGATCTAAAATTAGAAAAAATTAAAATTAAATGATTTGGATCTAAGATTAGAAAATATGCATGACTAGTTCTAAAATAGAATAGTTCTATAGAATAGTCTTGCATGTTTTTAATTTAATTTGATTAAATCATATTTTAGATCTATTTATTTACTATTTTTTGATATTATAATTATTATAATAATATCTAAAAAATAGTAAATAAAAATTATTTAATTTTAAATATCATATGAGATATGATTGATGCATGTCTAGACTAGTTGTAGAATAGTTCTACATAAGTTGTCTAGATTAGAAGTTTATTTTGATTAAGATCAATTTAAATCTAATTTTTTAGATTATTATGAGATAATTTAGATCTAAAAATATGCATGATTTCGATACATGAGATGTATGCAAAATATGCCATGATTAGATCTAATTTGTATATGAGATATATGATATAGATCTAAAACTATTTTGTAGTATTGCATGTTCCTGATTAAGGCATTCCTCTTGGCCGTCCGGTCATAAGAACGAAGAAGGATTTAAAGGCCCTCTCCTCCCATTCGATGGGGTGTTCTTATGATGTGTAGGGGTGCTGCGCATGTTCGTCCTTAATCAGAAATCCAAAACTTACTTTCTGCAAAACCCTAGATCCTGAAACCCTAGGATTTATTGTGCATATTTTGTTTATGAACCCTACTTAATTAAAGAATTAAGATTATGGAATATTAATTAGGTCTAAAATTGAGAATTTTAGATCTAAGACATATTCATAATACTGGGTTCGGGCTTGGGTAGCTCAATTAGGTCTAAGCGGTTGATCAAACCGAATCAAGAGTTGGTTAGATGGGATCAACAATGCTTAAATTGACCAGCCTAATAGGATTAAGTCTGGGTCAAGATCGAGTCACGATCAAGCAAGACCTAATTAGGCTCAGAGGTTAGAGTCTGGATTGTAGGCTAACCCAATTGGTTCTGGCTCAACAATTTGGTGTCTAAGGTAAGTTTGGCACATACGACCGACTGGTTTTTAATTGGAAGCTACTCGACCTGAATGCATTCTTGTACGAGTTAATGGCATATTCCTTCCACCGATCTCACTTACCTAGCCATATCTGTTGACACAGTTCTGATTTGAGGTGGTCAATAATCCGAGCTAACCCATGCCACTAGGTTAGTCATAATTGTTATGACTATGACAAGTCTAGTTTAATGAGACCTGAATCAATTCTCCCTAAGAAAAGATTAAGTCTGAGGTCTTCCACCATTGTAGATGTGCGGGCCCTTTTCGGGGTTGATTGTTCTCGACTGGATACAGTGGCTCAGTTGCACCGAAAAGATGCAACCATGTCTATTAGGCATTGGATGCTATGGGCTGGAGGATGAGTTGGGCTCAATATTTCTGGATACGGTGAGAGACTCAATTAGGAATCCAGTCTGTGCAAATGGTGGGTCTGACTTAACTAAGGAGTGGATCAATATTCTGGATACGGTGAGATTCATGAATTAGAGATCAAGTTTGGGTGCACCATGATTAGAGAATCATTGAACAAGAGTTGTTCACTCATTGGCTAACCCATCACCAATAACTGTTAGGTGAGGTGATGAGTCAGTTGGTGAGACCGCACCACCCACTAGAAATCATTAATCATGGAGATTTTTGCATCTCTACAGAGGGAGTGTAGGGATCCGAGAAAATAGTGGAAGCTAATTTATTTAAAAATAAAATTTCTAAATAAATTGGTCAAGTCATAATTACAGTATCTAACTAGAATCTTTGACTCTCTACAGGAAAATGTCTGCATCCAACCCATTAGCACGTATCCTGGACACACATAGACTGACCGGACCCAATTATAAAGATTGGCTCAGGAACTACAAAATCATTTTGGGTTTCAAGAAGTTAACCCATGTATTGGACCAGGACCCTCCCACCTTACCAGCCCGTCCATCCATTGAACAGAGAGCGTCTCTGAAAAAATGGATAGACGAAGATAATAAGGCCAGATATTACATGTTGGGCTCGATGTCTGATGAGCTCCAGCGCCAACATGAAGATATCGGGACTGCTCGCCAAATGTTGGCTCACCTGCAGGAGATGTTTGGTGAACAGAGTCGCGCAGCCAAATATCAAGTCATGAAATAACTTTTTAAGGCTAAGATGCGTGATGGGCAGTCAGTCCAAGATCACTGTCTGACAATGATCAAGGACATGGAAGAGCTTGAGAAGCTCGGTGTGAAGTTAGACTTGGACCTGCAGAACGATATTATTCTGCAATCCTTGACTGATGCATATGGGCAATTCATCATGAATTACCACATGCATAAACTTCAAAATTCCTTGGCCGAATTAATGAATATGCTGGTTACCGCTGAGCTTTCTATGAAAGGTTCTAAAGGCTCAGTTCTTGCTATGGAATGGACTTCTTCCAAAAGAAAGTCTTATGGAAAGAAAAAGAAGTCTGCGAAAAAGCAGAAGGTGGAAGGAAGCAAAGAAGAAGAAGGCAGAGCCGAAGATGAAAGGCCGATGTCAAAGGAAAAGTGTTTTCCATTGCAACAGCGATGGCCATTGGAAGCGGAACTGCCCTACTTACCTGGCCACCCTGAAGAACAAGAAGGAAGGTCCTTCTGGAGGTATGCTCGTTATTGAGTCTAACCTTACGGATTTCTTCTGCATCCAGTTGGGTGCTTGACTCTGGTTCTAGTGCTCATCTGTGCACTTCCATGCAGGGTCTTGAGGATAGCAGGAGGCTGAGGGATGGAGACATGATCCTACGCATCGATAATGGAGCAAGAGTTGCTGCAGTAGCCGTGGGAACATACCCTCTTCGATTACCATCTGGTTTAGACTTAGTTTTGAAAGACTGTTATTATGTGCCTGCAGCTAGCAGGAATTTGATTTCTGTTTCATGCTTAGCACAAGAAGGCTATGTGATTACCTTCTTTAAGGACCATTGTAACATTCTTTATGAAAGAAATAAAATTGCAAATGGTTTCCTTATTAATGGTCTTTATCAGCTACATATTGATGTACCTATTCTAACTATCGAGCAAAACGTGAATGCCAAACGACCTAGGGATAGTCCAAATGATAGATATCTATGGCACCTGAGATTAGGTCATATAGCAGAAGATAGGATCAACAAATTGGAGAAAAATGGGCTATTGAGTCCATTGACTTCCGAGTCATATCCAACTTGTGAATCTTGTCTTCAAGGCAAAATGACTAAACTCCCTTTTGTTGGACATGGGGAGAGGGCCACAGATCTCCTTGCCCTAGTACATACTGATGTGTGCGGCCCATTTGATGTGCCGACTAGAGGCAATTTTGTCTACTTCATTACCTTTACCGATGATCTGTCTAGGTATGGGTATGTGTATCTTATGAGACACAAGTCTGAAGCTTTTGAAAAGTTCAAAGAATTCAGACATGAAGTAGAAAAATAAACTGAAAAACCCATTAAGGTTCTTCGATCAGATCGAGGAGGTGAATACCTTAGCCAGAAATTCCTAGACTATCTCAAGGAAAATGGCATAGTCTCTCAATGGACTCCACCAGGAACACCTCAACTCAACGGGGTTTCAGAATGGAGAAATCGGACCCTATTGGATATGGTTCGATCCATGATGAGCTTCACAGACCTCCCTGATTTTCTTTGGGGACACTCATTGTTAACTTCAATTTATCTACTAAATAGGGTTCCTCTAAAACCGTTCCTACCACACCGTATGAGATATGGCACGGTAAGAAACCAAGTCTGAGTCATCTCAGAATTTGGGGTTGTCCGGCTCATGTCAAAAGACAACAAGCGGACAAGTTAGAGTTTAGGTCCTTCAGAGCTCGATTCATAGGATATCCTAAAGAGTCATTAGGATACTATTTCTACATTTCAGAAGACCACAATGTGATTGTGAGTCGACATGCCATCTTTCTTGAAAAATAGTTTATTCAAGATAGCGGCATTGGAAAGCAGATTCAAGCTTGATGAGAAAGTCTCACAAGTACAACGAGCTAAGGACCAATTGGAACCAAATCAGGTTGAGCCAATAAGAACACTACCTCCTCCACCTCGTAGATCGGAAAGAGTTTTCCATCCCCCTAAAAGATACTTAGGTATTATTTCAGAGGAAGTAGAGAAAATGTTCCTCGTAGGTAATGGTGCTCATGGTGATGATCCCAAAACCTACAACGAGGCGATATCAGATATCGACTCCGAGAAATGGCTAGAGGCAATGCAGTCAGAAATTGACTCGATGCACTCAAACCAAGTCTGGACCTTGGTAGATCCACCAGAAGGTATAGTACCTATTGGGTGTAAATGGATCTTCAAGAGAAAGATTGGTGCAGATGGGAATGTGGAGACATTCAAGGCTAGACTAGTGGCAAAAGGTTATAGTCAACGCGAAGGCATTGACTATCAGGATACCTTTTCCCCAGTGGCTATGCTAAAATCCATCCGCACATTGCTTGCCGTTGCAGCCTATTTCGATTATGAAATATGGCAAATGGACATGAAAATGGCATTCTTAAATGGATATCTTGAGGAAGATATCTATATGGAATAGCCGCTAGGTTTCACATCCAGTGATACTGATCACAAGGTTTGCAAGCTGCAAAGGTCCATATATGGACTTAAGCAAGCATCTCGGAGCTGGAACACTCATTTCAATGATGTGATCAAAATGTTTGGTTTCATCAAAAATGAAGAGGAACCGTGTATCTTTCAAAAAGGTCAGTGGGAGCGCTGTTGTCTTCCTCATATTGTACGTGGATGACATCCTCCTTATTGGGAATGATATTCCCATAATGTTAACAACAGTCAAAATATGGTTGTCCAAGGAATTCTCCATGAAAGACCTAGGTGAAGCATCCTTTATTCTAGGAATTAAGGTCTATAGGGATAGACCGAATAGGATGCTAGGACTTTCACAGAAGATGTACATAGAGAAAGTACTAAAGAGGTTTAGTATGGAAAACTCTAAGAGGGGATTAATACCCTTCAGACATGGTATTCATCTTTCCAAGAAGATGTGCCCTAGCACACCTGAGGAAATAGAATGCATGAGCAAGATCCCTTATGCTTCTGCAATAGGGAGCCTCATGTATGCCATGCTATGTACACGACCTGATATAGCCCATGCTGTGAGTGTCACAAGCAGATATCAGTCAAATCCAGGTGAAGAACACTGGAACTTCTGTGAAATGTATCCTTAAGTACTTGAGAAGAACTAAGGATATGATGTTGGTCTTTGGTAACGAGAAACTCCAAGTCCAGGGATACATAGACTCGGATTTCATGTTTGATATAGATGATCGAAAGTCGACATCTGGGAGTCTGTTTGTGTGCAATGGTGGTGCTGTCAGTTGGAAGAGTTCCAAGCAAACTGGTGATAGCAGATTCCACCATGAAAGTAGAATATATCGCTGCATCAGAGGCTGCGAAGGAAGCATTCTGGTACAAGAAGTTTGCTGTAGAAATTGGAGTAATGCCATTCAGATGCCATTCCTCTATACTGCGACAACAATGGCGCCATAGCCCTTGCTAAGGAGCCAAGGTCTCACCAAAAATCCAAGCATATTGAGCGGCGATACCACCTCATCCGCGATTACCTCGAGAAGGGTTACGTCGAGGTCAAGAGAGTCAACTCCACAGATAATGTGGCAGACCCACTTACAAAGCCGTTGGGCCAACAGAAGATCGAAGCCCACCTTGAGAAGATGGGACTTAGACTTGTAGCCAATTGGCTTTAGGACAAGTGGGAGATTGTTAGATATATGTGCCCTAGAAGCCAGAATTGGCTGACACTTGTAATACACTTCTAGGGGCAAAATTATAATTTTGACTAAAATCAATAAAATGGGATTATTTTCTATCACATATGTGTATTTAGTGTCTGTGATACATCCTTTGAGTTAATGGTAATGATAATTCATATTTTCAAGAGTTGAAAATTTAAGACATGAATAATCATTATTAACTCATAAAATGCTCCCGACCATAGGATCATCACGAGGATGGTGATTGATCCGGAAGGTTGGTGTACAATCGCTTCTCTTTAGTAGATGAGTCTTGAGTCTACGGTGTGGAGACACCAGAGCGAGAGTACAGGTACTCGTTAGAGAATGAGGGCACTGAGCGTGACCACCTCGAGTAGTCATTAGGAAGTCTACCTTCTCATCAATGACTGACTCGATGCTGTAGTAGTGTGTCTGGTTCTTTGACCTGAGATGCATCGATAGTTCACCTTGAGGGTGTTATAGTTTGACTACACCATTACTCAGTCTCCTAGCCATATGGAATCCTGAGGTGTATGTTGGCTATAGCATGTTCATTGTAGGAACTGGATTGCATCAAGATGGAATCTATCTACCTCGGTGGTAGAGGAGCAGCCCTATGATGATCATGAGAATCAAGTCCAGAAGCCCATGGCCATGGCAGAGTGAAATAATAGAAAGAGTTTCTATTTAGGTTTTCACATCGGACTTGAAATCGAATGATTACATCATATGACAGAGACTAGGGTTTGACGAGTTCACCTTAACCCTAATCTGATCGGGGCTCAAGATAGAAGAACTTAATCACACATAGGTAGCTGCACCAAGAGGTTCGCATTCAGCTCTGATGGGTTGCCACCATATACTGCTAGGTGTCACTGGTGGATTTTGGGAGCAATTAGAATGATTTAGATGATCGATCATTCTAGCTGTTCGAATCAGAAGAGTTCTGATCCATCGAAAGGAGTTTCGATGATGTCGATGATAGAGATCATGATATATCCCATTATCATATAAAACTGAACCTAACTAGGTCATACAAACAAGGATTTGAATTTGGTGATCATCAATTGAACTAATCCAGTTCAATTGATCAGAATGAGATTCAATTAGGTTCAAGAAAATCATTCTAGCACTCGATTGAACCTAACGTTCTTCTTTTACTATCATAAATAGTTATCCTGACTGAGCCAAAGGAGTTTGTGCTCATTCAGAGGCATTCACCTGATCTGACTGGAGTCCATCCAGGTCAGAAAAAGATTGTCTTATTTTGTAACACAATACCTACCATTTTTGGTCACTTGCCATTTCTCGCCCTTTGACTTTGGTCAAAAGTTGACCTTTGACTGGTCAAATGTTGACCATTAACACTTTGACTTCTGTCCGCATGTCATGCACCTATTGGAGAGCTGGTGGGGGCCTATCCCCCTGCCAGAACCTGGCAAGGAGGAGGGCACACGCCACCCTTGGCATGTGCCCAAACTGGAGGCACCCAGGAGTTCCTGTTGGACAGGAACTCCATCTCCTTTTTGGATTCCGATTAGACTTCTCCTAAGAATCAAGTTTGACTGGTCTTAGGTGCCATCTAAGGAGGAATCCAAGGGACTCTTTTTCTATCAATCAGATTTAGATCTGATTTCATAAAGGGTTGTGATTGGTTGGGAAGAAAAGGAGTTGGATCATGCTTAGTCTATAAATAAGACCCTGCACCCAACTCAAAGAGCAATTGAAATTCCCACGCCCCAAGGCTGCCTCTCCTCTCCTCCTCCACTCCAAGACCACCTTCTCCCTCTCCTCTCCACACCCAAAGGTGTTTGGGATCCAAGTTGGTGCAATCCAGATTAGAAAGGCGACAAAAAGCTAGAACGCTGTGCTGCTGCAAAGGACAACTGCTGATCTTCGAAAGGTGTTTTGAAGATCCTCCAGATCAAATCCAGATCTGATTTTTGGAGATGTGATAGAGAAGAAGAGGATCTCTAGATCCAGTCCGAGTGGATATCGGTAGAGGCCAGGCACTTGCATGGCTAGATCCAGAACCTTCCACTGCTTACAGGATCATTAACGGGTAATAGGATTATCCTACATCAAGGTAAATTAAATTTGATTTAATTTATTTAGATTTTATTTTTATTATTAGAATAATAAGGATCAGATCTGAAACATCTCAGATCTTATTAGGATTAAATTTTTTTTTTTTTGAAATATATCTTTTGATCCGATCAGATCTGAACGAACCTGGTCCGAAAAATCAGGATTTTCCTTCAGGAAATTCTTCATGCAAAAATAATTTTGGCATGGAGAAAATTTGGCATACAAGACTAGGTGGCATTGGATGCAATCCAATCCAATTGGACTCTTGCTTCTAGTTATTTGGTTCCAACCAAATTAGATCCAAAAAAACCATAGAGAATCTAATCTAATTAGGCTCTTAATATCCTCAATTAATCCTAATTAATTGCGCTAAAGATCTGACCATATAAAAAATCATCAGTCTTTGGTGATTAGGTCATCTCATAACCTAATCGAGTTAAACCAAATTGAATCCAATTCAATTAGATTTGATTCAATCCTTTTTGTTCAATCAAATTGAACTTATTAGCAATCCAATTGCTAACTAATCCTTCCATAACTCACTAACTCTTAGCGAATTAAATCATTACAACTTTTGCATAAGTTTAATCATCAATTCAATTGATGATTAAACCCTTAAATGATTCTTAATCTTTTATCAGTCATATGATCAGTCAAAAATTTCTTTTGAGTATGACCTCATAGGTTCGAACCTAAGCCGGTGGCATAAGAGCAAATTTCTATATTAATCAAAATAACCATCTAGCAATGGTACCCGATGTTCAGATAGGCTGAATGTATGCCAAGCAATATCCAAGAACCTAAAGATATATGATTACCATATAATTCATCTCTTTTACCTCAAGTGCTCGAAAGACTTAGAGTTTAACTATCAATCCTAAATGAGTTATCCATATTATAAATCAATCTTTCATATCCATCACATGGATTATCCTAGCCAAGAAATTATTAAATTGAAATATAGTGATGCGCTATCTCCAATTTTACTTGGAGGGATCAATTTCATCTTGACTCATGCACTGACTTAACATGTATTTGACTGTACTTAAAAATCTTTCATCACTAAATTAAAAATTCAGATAGTCTAGGACCAAAGTGAAGGAAAAATCCTATTTTTTTACCATAGGATCGTTTAGATCTGATTGGATTTAAAGGGATATTTTAAAATATTTTTTAAAAATCTTAATTAGATTTGAGACATCTTAGATCTAATCCTATAGATTTAATATTAAAATTTAAAATTTAAGTTAAATTAGATTTAATTTTAGAACCTATTTGGATAATCTGATTATCTTGCTGATGATCCTGATGCTCCTAAGGTTCTAGAAGGAGCCACGCACGTGCCTAGTCTCTACCATAGTCCACTCAATCTAGATTTGGAGGAACTCTTTTTCTAGATCTAATCACCAAATATCATATCTGTATCTAATTTGTAGAGCCTTCAAAATGATCGTCGAAGGCAGAACATCCATCTCGTGGACACCATCGTCTCTTTGCCTGATCCTGGTGCCAATCACCTTGGATCCTCTTTGCTAGAATTTTACCCAACACTTGGGCATGGAGAAGGAGGAGAGATCTAAATAAGGGGTATGGAGATGGTGGGAGAGGTAGGGCTTCATCGTGATCTAATCACAATTTCAAACTCCTTTGACAAGAGGTCTATTTATAGACCTAGTGCAGCCCTGGAGTCCTATTTGACCAAGCAATCAAATTGCTTGATCAAATTAAATTTCCATCTAAAATCCACATTGAATATCTAATCCCATCAGGTTTTTCTTGCCCAAAAATTCTCCAAAGGTGTCGCACAAATCAGATAGAGGAAGAGGGATGGCGTGGGGTTTATCTCCAAGAGTTTGTTCTATAACAAACTCTTCCATGCCTCCTTAAATTTGTGCGCAACAAATATGGGATGGGCCCACCTTAATTTGTTTGCAAAACTCCCTTGGGACATGCACCATTCAGAAGAGAATAAGGGGCGCATGATTTCTCCTCTAATTCTTGCAAGGACTTGATCAAACGATGGGTCAATGTCTTGACAAAACCAAAAATGACAGGTGGTGATCGGAATTGGCAGGTGTTATCCTATTTCCATCTAATGGATTAAGACATCCCTTTTCTAATCTGGACAGGCTCTAGTCAAATAAGGACAAATCTATATAGGATTCTCAGATGAGTTTAAATCAATTTGGCTCAGTCGAGATGAGCTAGAAAGACTACAGAAGAAGAAAGTTAGGCTCAATCGTGTGCTTGCACGATTTTCTTAAATCTAATTGGATCTAATCCAAATCAATCAAACTGGATTAGCTCAATTGATCACATCCAGATCCAAATCCTTATTTGTGTGATCTAGTTAGGTTCAGTTTCATATAGTAATGAGATACATCATGATCTCTATCATCGACCTCATCGAAATACCTTTTGATGGACTAGAACTTTTCTAATTCATACAATTAGAATGATCGATCATTAAGATCATTCTAATTGCTCCCAAAATCTACCAGTAATATCTAGTAGTATATGGTGGCAAGCCATCAGAATAAAAAATGAACCTCTCAGTATAGCTACCTATGTAATTGAGTTCTTCTATCTTGAGCCCCGATAGGATTAGGGTTAAGATAAACTCGTCAAACCCAACATCCATCATATGAATTGATTATTTAATTCGAGTTCGATGTGAAACTATAATAGAAACTCTTTCTATCATCTTCAAACTACCATGGCCATGGGCTTGTGGACTCAATCTCATGATCAGCATAGAGCTACTCCTCATCTACCGAGGTAGATAGATCTTTTATTAGTGCAATCCAATTCCTACAATGAACATGCTATAGCCAACATATACGTCAGAATTCTGAATGTCTAGGAGATCGAGTTATGGTGTAATCAAACTATAACACCCTCAAGGTGAATTCCAGATGCACCTCAGGTGAAAGAACCAAACACATAACTGCAGCATCGAGCCAATCATCGATGAAAAGGTAGAGGTAGACTCCCTTATGACTACTCGAGGTGGTCATGCTTAATACCCTCATTCTCTAATGAGTACATGTACTCTTGCTTCGATGTCTTCACATCATAGACTCAAAACTTATCTATCCTAAGAAAGCGATCATACACCAACCTTTCTGATCGATCACCATCCTTATGATGATCCTATGGTCAGGAGCAATTTATGAGTTAATTATGAAAATTCATGTCTTAAATTTTCAACTCTTAAAAATATGAATTATCATTACCATTAATTCAAAGGATGTATCATAGATACTTTAAATATACACTATGATAGAAAATAATTCTTTTATTAATTTATAGTTAAAATTATAAAATTGCTCCTAAAAGTGTATTACAAGTGTTTAGCCACTCTAGCTTCTAGGGCACACATCTAACAAACTCCCACTTGACCTAAAGCTAATTGGCTACAAATCTAAGTTCCATCTTCTCAAGGTGGGCTTCGATCTTTTATTATCCCAACAGCTTTGTTAGTGGGTCAGCCGCATTATCTTCGATGTCGACTCTCTTGACCTCGATGTATCCCTTCTCAAGGTATCACAGATGAGATGGAATCGCTGCTTGATGTGTTTGGATTTCTGGTGAGACCTTGGCTCCTTAGCAAGGGCTATGGCATCATTATTATTGCAGTACAAAGGGACGGCATCCGATGTCATTACTCCAAGCTCTACGCTAAACTTCTTATACTAGAATGCCTCCTTTGTAGCTTCCGATGTAGCGATGTACTTTGCTTCCATGGTGGAGTCTGCTATCACCATCTGCTTGGAGCTCTTCCAGCTAACAGTACCATCATTGCATACAAATAGACTTCCAGATGTCAACTTTCGATCATCTATATTGGACATAAAATCTGAGTCTGTATATCCCTGGAGTTGAAGTTCTCCATTACCAAGGACTTGAAACATATCCTTAGTCCTTCTCAAGCACTTAAGGATACATTTCACAGAAGTCTAGTGCTCTTCGCCTGGATTTGATTGATACTTACTCGTGACACTCACAGCATGGGCAATATTAGGTCGTGTACATATCATGGCATACATGAGGCTTCCTATTGCCGAAGCATAAGAAATCTTGCTCATGCGTTCAATCTCCTCAGGTATTCTAGGGCACATCTTCTTGAAGAGATGAATGCCATGTCTGAAGGATACTAGACCTCTTTTGGAGTTTTCCATGCTAAGCCTCTTTAGCACCTCCTCCATGTACAT
The DNA here is from genome assembly GCA_006176705.1 of Cocos nucifera. Classification (NCBI taxonomy): domain Eukaryota; kingdom Viridiplantae; phylum Streptophyta; class Magnoliopsida; order Arecales; family Arecaceae; genus Cocos; species Cocos nucifera. Next base: position 142,376 of record QRFJ01001963.1, on the reverse strand, counting down.
CTTCTATAAATGTCCTAGTATCCTATTCGGTCTATCTCTATAGACCTTTATTCTCAGAATAAAAGATACTTTTCCTAGGTCTTTCATAGAGAACTCTTTAGACAACCACATTTTGACCATAGTCAACATGAAAGTATCATTTCCAATTAAGAGGATGTCATCCATGTATAATACAAGGAGACTACTATGCTCCCACTAATTTTTTTGAACTCATATGGCTCCTTATTTTTGATGAATCCAAATAATTTGATTACATCATCAAAATGAGCATTCCAGCTCCGAGATGCTTACTTAAGTTCATATATAGACCTTTGCAGCTTGCATACCTTATGATCATCATTACTAGATGTGAAACCAAGCGACTGTTCCATATAGATATCTTTCTCAAGATATCCATTTAAGAACGTTGTTTTCACATCCATCTGCCATATTTTATAATCAAAATAGGCTACAATAGTAAGCAATGTGTGGATGGATTTGAGCATAGCTATTGGCAAAAAAGTATCTTGATAGTCAATGTCTTTGCGTTGACTATACCCTTTCATTATGAGCCTTACTTTGAATGTCTCTACATTCTTATCGACACCTATCTTTCTCTTGATGATCCATTTACACCCAATAGATACTATACTTTCAGGTGGATCTACCTATGGTATCAACTCACTCTGATATTGAAAAATCAACTACTCTAATACCACTTGTTAAAGATCTAGTATCAAATTATTACGGTAGGAAGAAGAAAGAAATAAAATAAGAAAATAATCAAGCATGTGGATCAGCCTAAAAGCTCACCTCCATGGGGCATGAAAAGCTTCACTATGAAAGAAAAAAATAAGTACAAGAGGAGAATACCCACTCTCAACTCATCATATATAAATCTCTCTTAACTAAAAGCTATCCTCACAAAAGCTCTCTCAAAATCCCAAGGAGATCCATAGAAGCTACAAGATGCTCTGCCCTTACTGCCTTCTTACCGGATGCTATGCACCTGTTGCTTCTTTTTTGCGGGCTGCATGTACTTGGCACTTTGCTAAGCTCCTCTCGATGGCTGCTTGAGCCTTTTTATGTGCCTTTCATGCCACACGCACCACCTTTGTTACTCCACAGCACCTCAGCCCTTTAAATAGGATGAGAATTCTCTTCTTAGTAGTTCACAAGAGTCCTAATAGGACTCGTTCTCCTAATATAAGTCGAACATATCCTTGATGAAGTCTTGAAATATTTTTTGACCTTCAGATCATGATCGCAATCCTCCATGATCGCTGGATCCTGTGGTCCACGTGCAACTCTCATTGACTCCTTGGATTAATCATAATCCGAGTCTAAATAGAAAAAATTCTGTCGTGTTCTGTTTGCCTCCATCAAGCCAGCTTGATCAGGGGTCGAGCTAGCTTGACTGTATCTTGTCCGGACTCTTGCTGTTTGTCTATCTGAGAGAGTTGGTTCGATTGTGGTTTGAGCCAGCTCGATTTCAATTCGAGCCAACTCGACCACGTATCAGAGTCAGTCCGATTGCTGTGCTGAAAACTAATTCTCTTCTTACTGTGGATCGAATCCAAGATGTTAAATCCTAACAATCTCTACCTCGACTCAATATTCAGCCTTCACCTAACTTTGAGAGCTTGTGATCTATCTTGCTCCCATGTCCTGAGGCATGCCTACTAATCATGGATGGGCAAAATCGGAGTCGAGCCAGGCCGCTTGATCCCACCTCTATCATGGGCTGTGTCCATTTTGACCAAAGACCTACTCAGAAAATTCTCCTACGGCATTAGGAACTTCACTCTATGATGTCGCCTCTCATCCTTCCAAGTCTTCCTTCTCATGCTCGATCCATCTCCACCTGGAGCTCCAACTTGCACTAGGCTCCTTCTGGCTCCTGAAGCTCCATCTCACACTGAACTTCCTGCTAGATAGTAATGTCCTCTTATCTTCTTCCCTTCTAATATCATCCTATCGCTGTGCATGACCTTCAGAATTCCATCATCAGCTATCCATCTGTAGCTATTTAAATCTAGTCTGCTCAGTGAGATAAGATTCTGCCTAAAATCGAGTATGTATCGAACCTCTCCCAATCTGCTCACTGCACCATCATGTGTCTTCCAGCTGACTATCCTGATTCCTCTAATCGCACACTGCTCTCTAGGGAGTCAAACTATTTCTTTCTACAACAAACATGATATGTGCATGCAGAATCTAAAATTCACTATTGGAAAGAATTAGATACCTCATCAGATATCTCCAAGAAATCATCCTCTAACTCGCTACTTGTTAGATATGTATGTCTTAGAAGCTAGAATTGGCTGACACTTGTAATACACTTCTAGGGATAAAATTATAATTTTGACTATAAATAATAAAATGGGTTATTTTCTATCACATATGTATATTTGTGTATGTGATACATCCCTTGAGTTAATGGTAATGATAATTCTTATTTTCAAGAGTTGAAAATTTAAGATAAGAATTTTTATTATTAACTCATAAAAATGCTCCTGACCATAGGATCATCATGAGGATGGTGATTGATCCGAAAGGTTAGTGTACAATCACTTCTTTATAGTAGATGAGTCTTGAATCTATGGTGTGGAGACACTGAAGCGAGAGTACAGGTACTCGTTAGAGAACAAGGGCACTGAGCATGACCACCTCGAGTAGTCATAAGGAAGCCTACCTTCTCATTGATGACTAACTCGAAGCTGTAGTGGTGTGTTTGGTTCTTTGACCTGAGGTGCACCGGCATTTCACCTTGAGAGTGTTATAGTTTGACTACACCATGACTTGATCTTCTAGTCATTTGGAATCCTGAGGTGTATGTTGGCTATAACATATTCATTGTAAGAATTGGATTGCACCAAGAGGGAATCTATCCACCTCGGTAGAAGAGGAGCAGTCCTATGATGATCATGAGAATCAAGTCCATAAGCCCATGGCCATGATAGAGAGTAAAATAATAGAAAGAGTTTCTATTAAGGTTTTCACATCGGACTTGAATCGAATGATTAAATCATATGATAGAAATTAGGGTTTGACGAGTTCACCTTAACCCTAATCTGATCGGGGCTCAAGATAGAAGAATTTAATCACACAAGTAGCTACACTGAGAGGTTCATTTTTAGTTTTGATGGGTTGCCACCATATACTGTTAGGTGTCATTGGTGGATTTTGGAAGCAACTAGAAATGATTTAGAAGTTCACCGTTTCCCCTTTAGATCGGGGCGGAGATAGACATGAGAATTTAATTCATCAGAAGCTGCCTACTAAATAATCACACAAACAAGTTTTGATCTGAAATATCAGTTAATTGAATTGATCTGATCCATCAATAGTCGAATTAGAGATCATTATTCAAGGAAATCTGTCTAGCATTGGACTGAATATTTTTAATTTGACCTGATGTTCCTTTTTTCTATTATTAAAAAAGTTGTCCTTGTCTTCTACCAAATTATTTGTGCCTCACTCAAGTACCTTACTTGTCTGATTGAAGTTCAGAAAAGGATTTCTTAATTTATGAGATAAATTTAACAAACTCCATTTTCGTCACCTGTAATTTATCCTTGACATTGGTCGACTATTGACCCCTTGACATCTGCCTATGTATCATGCACCCATAGGAAGACTTATTGACCGGTCCCCTACCATGCGCTGGCAGATGATAGATGCATGCTTAGGATGGCATGCCCCATGTGGAACAACTGAGTCCCATATGATGGGTTGGTTCTTGATTCAAACTAGTGACCCTTACCTATAGACTTTGACCAATCTAAGTGCCACTCTAAGGTTTGAATGTCTCTCTCTATTGGATCATGATGTTCCCACCAATCAGATTTGATCTGATTTGCATGAAGCAATGCGATTGGCCAGGATGATGCAGCACGCATGGCGCGCACAAGGGTCTATAAATAAACCCCATCTACGCCCAATTTTTTGTGAGTCCTCTAGCCGATGCCTAAGACTGCCCTCTCCCTCCTCCATGCCATCTTTGACCCTCTCTCTCCTCTTCATGCCCAAGGAAGTTTGGCTTCAGTTGGGTGATCTAGCAAAAAGGCTGACGAGAAAGGAAAGAAGCAGCACTGCTGCAGAGCATTGCTGATCTTAGGAGGTTTTTAAATCCTCCGAATTAGATGGAGAAAAGAAAGAGAGAAGAGTCTAATATTATAGCTGATTAATCAGATAGAGGCTAGCGCTTGCATGGCTAGATCCAGAACCTTATGGCAATCGGCAGGATCACAAAGATAATGAATTACCCAGAGAATAGGTAACATTAATTAGATTATATTATTAGATATTTATCTTAGAAATAGATCAATCTTATTTATAACTTCTAAGAGAAATTTTGAATATGGCTCTTCGATCCAAATCAGATTTAACTGAAACTGATTATTTTTCCAACTAGTATCAGAGCCATGCTAAATTTATTTAGATCAATTTAATCTAATAAATTATAATTTTAGATATCACATAAGATATGATTAGATCTAAAATCAAAAAATTAGAAAAATTAAAATAATTAATCTAGAATCTAAAATGTATGAGATGCATAACTAGATTCGAATAGAAATGTTCTATGTTAGTCTAGATATCATCATAATTTTTATTTGATTAATTATAATTTTAAAATATATTTTTTATTATTTTTAATATTATAAATTTATAATCAATCTAAAAATAAAAAATAAATTAAATTTATTTATTTATATGAGACATGATAGTTGCATTTAGACTAGTTGTAAAATAGTTCTACAAAAGGTCTAATTAAAATTATTATGTGAATCAATTTAAATTTTTTTTAGATGTTATGAGATAATTTAGATCTAAAAAATATGATGATATATACATGAGATGTATGTAAAAACATGTTTAATTAGATTAATTTTTTATATGAGATATGCTTAGATATAATTTTATTTCTGATTAAGGTGTTCCCCTGACTGTCCCGATCATAAGAATAAGTAGGATAAATATCTCTCGCCCATGATGGATGTTTCTTATGATTGTGTAAGTGTCTGTGCATCGTCCTAATCAAAAAAAAAAACTTTCAGCAAAACCCCTAGATCCTGAAAAACTCTAGTTATTTACATGTTTATTTATGAACCTAAACTTAATAAGAAATTAAGATTATGAAAATAATGAGATCTAAAATGAGAATTTAGATCTAAGACATATTCATAAATTGTATTCGGCTTGGTAGCTCAATTAGGTCTAATTGATCAATCGAATCAAGATTGGTTAGATGGGATCAACAACTTGACTAGCCTTAGCTTTATTAAAGTCTGATTCAATAAGATTACATTGAGATCAATCAAGCTAATGACCTAATTAGCTTAATGTCGTTCTCTGGATATAGGCAACCCAATTTCGGCTCAACAATTTGTGTCTAAGGAAGTTTGGCAATACGATCGATTGGTTTTTAATTGGGAGCTTGCTTTTCTGAAGTTAATGTATATCCTTCACTGTATCACCTGCCCATATTGTGGCTCATTCTGATGAGGTGGTCAATAATCCGAGCTAACCCATGCCACTAGGTTAGTCATAATAGTTATGACTATGTCAAGTCTAGTTTAATGAGACTTAAATCAAATCTTCCTAAGAAAAGATTAAGTCAAGGTCTTCCATCATTGTAGATGTGCGGGCCCTTCCCGGGGTTGATTGTTCTCGACTGGTTACAGTGGCACAGTTGCACCAAAAGGATAGAACCATATCTATTAGACATTGGATGCTACAGGCTGGAGGATGGATTGGGCTTAATATTTTGGATACGGTAAGAGACTCAATTAGGAATCTAATCTATGCAAATGGTGGGTCTGAGTTAACTAAGGAGTAGATCAATATTTCGGACACGGTGAGATTCATGAATTAGGGACTAAGTTTGGGTGCATCATGATTAGAAAATCATTGAACAAGAGTTGTTCACTCATTGGCTAATCCATCACCAATAACTATTAGGTGAGGTGATGAGTAAGTCAGTGGGACTACACCATCCACTAAAAATCAATAATCATAGAGATTTTTGCATCTCTATAGAGGGAGTGTAGGGATCCAAAAAAATAGTGGGAGCTAATTTATTTAAAAATAAAATCTCTAAACAAATTGGTTAAGTCTTAATTACAATATCTAATTAAAAACTTTGACTCTCTATAGAAAAATATCTGCATCCAACCCACTAACGTGTATCCTGAACATCCATAGACTGACCGGACCAAATTATAAAGATTGGCTTCGAAACTTCAAAATCATTTTGGGTTTTGAGAAGTTAACTCATGTATTGGATCAAGATCCTCCTACCTTACCAGCTCGTCCATCTGCTGAGCAGAGAGTGTCTCTGGATAAATGGATGGATGAAGATAATACGGCCAGATGCTACATGTTGGGCTCGATGTCTGATGAACTTCAGCACCCACATGAAGATATCAGGACTGCTCCCCAAATGTTGGCTCACCTACAGGAGATGTTTGGTGAACAGAGTCGCGTAGCCAAGTATCAAGTCACTAAATGACTTTTTAAGGCTAACATGCATGATGGGCAGTCAGTCCAAGATCATTGTTTGATAATGATCAAGAATTTGGAAGAGCTTGAGAAGCTGGGAGTGAGGTTGGACTTGGATCTGCAGAATGATATAATTCTGCAATCCTTGACCAATGCATATGGGCAGTTCATCATAAACTACCATATGCATAAACTTCAAAATTTCTTGGTTGAACTTATGAACATGCTGGTTACCGCTGAGCTTTCCATAAAAGGTTCTAAAGGCTCAGTGCTTGCTATGGAACGAACTTCTTCCAAGAGAAAGTCTTCTGAAAAGAAGAAGAAGTCTGCGAAAAAGCAGAAGATGGAAGGAGGAAAGAAAAAAAAGGCAGAGCTGAAAAAGAAGGTCGCTGATAAAGAAAAGTATTTCCATTGCAACAATGATGGCCACTGAAAGCAGACTACCCTACTTACCTGGCCATCCTAAAAAAGGAGGTAGGTCCTTCTGGAGGTATGCTCGTTATTGAGTCTAACCTTACGATTTTTTCTACATTCAGTTGGGTGCTTGACTCTAGTTCTAGTGCTCACTTGTGCACTTCTATGCAGGGTCTTAAGGATAGTAGGAGGTTGAGGAATAGTGAGATGATCCTGCATGTCGAAAATGGAGCAAGAGTTGCTACCGTGGCTATGGGAACATACCCTCTTCGACTTTCATCTGGTTTAGACTTAGTGTTAAAAGACTATTATTATATGCCTGCAGCAAGCAGGAATTTGATTTCTATTTCTTGCCTTGCATTAGAAGGCTATGTAATTAGTTTTCTTAAGGACCATTGTAACATTCTTTATGAAAGAAATAAAATTGCAAGTGGTTTCCTTATTAACAGTCTTCATCAGTATGTTGATATATCTATTTTTAATTTTGAGCAAAATGTGAATGCCATAAAATCAAAACGAGCTAGGGATAGTCCAAATGACAGGTATCTATGGCACCTAAGGCTAGGTCATATAGCAGATGATAGGATTAACAAATTGAAGAAAAATGGGCTATTGAGTCCGTTGACTTTTGAGTTATATCCAATTTGTGAATCTTGTCTTCATGGCAAAATGACTAAACTTCCTTTTGTAGGACATGGGGAAGGGCCACGGATATTCTTGTCTTAGTACATACTGATGTGTGCGGCCCATTTGATGTACCGACTAGAGGCAACTTTATCTACTTCATAATCTTTACCGATGATTTATCTAGGTATGGGTATGTGTATCTTATGAGACACAAGTCTGAAGCTTTTGAAATGTTTGAAGAATTCAGATATAAAGTAGAAAAGCAAATTGAAAAACCCATTAAGGTTCTTCAATCTGATCGAGGAGGTGAATACCTTAGTCAGGAATTCCTAGACTATCTCAAGGAAAATGGTATAGTCTCTCCATGGACTCCATCTGGAACACCTCAACTTAACGGAATTTTTGAACGGAGGAACCGAATCCTATTAGATATGGTCCGATCCATGATGAGCTTTACAGACCTCCCTGATTTTCTTTGGGGATACTATTTATTAACTGTAATATATTTACTAAATAGGGTTCCTTCTAAAATCATTTCTACCATACCGTATGAGATATGGCATGGTAAGAAACCAAACCTGAGTCATCTTAGAATTTGGGATTGTCTAGCTCATGTCAAAAGACAACAAGTGGATAAGTTAGACTTTAGATCCTTCAGAGCTTATAGGATATTCTAAAGAGTCATTAGGATATTATTTCTACATTCCAGAAAATCACAATGTGATTGTGAGTCGACATGCCATCTTTCTTGAAAAATAGTTTATTCAAGATAGTGACATTGGAAAGTAGATCAAGCTCGAGGAGAAAGTCTCACAAGAGCAACGAGCTAAGGACCAAATGGAACCAAATCAGGTTAAGCCAATCCATTCGCTACCTCCTAGACCTCATAGATTGGAAAGGGTTTCCCGACCTCCCGAGAGGTACTTAGGTACTATTTTAGAGAAAGTAGAGAAAATATTCCTCATAGGTAATAGGATTCATGATGATGATCCCAAAACCTATAACAAGACGATATCGAATATCAACTCTGAGAAATGGTTAGAGGCAATGAAGTCAGAAATTGATTCGATGCACTCAAACCAAGTCTAGACCTTGGTAGATCCACCAGAAAGTATAGTACCTATTGGATGTAAATAGATCTACAAGAGAAAGATTGGTGCAGATGGAAATATAGGGACATGCAAGGCTAGATTAGTGGCAAAAGATTATAGTCAGCGCGAAGGCATTGACTATCAGGATACCTTTTCGCCAGTAGCTATGCTTAAATCCATCTACACATTGCTTGCTGTTGTAGCCTATTTTGATTATGAAATATGGCAAATGGATGTGAAAATAATATTCTTAAATGAATATCTTGAGGAAGATATCTATATAGAACAGCCGCTAGGTTTCACATCCAGTGATAATGATCACAAGGTATGAAACAGCAAAGGTCCATATATGAACTTAAGCAAGCATCTCAGAGCTGGAACACTCATTTTAATGATGTGATCAAATTATTTGATTTCATCAAGAACGGGGAGGAGCCATGTGTATTCAAAAGGGTCAGTGGGAGCGCTGTTGTCTTCCTCGTATTGTACGTGGATGACATCCTCCTTATTGGGAATGATGTTTCCATGTTGACCATAGTTAAAATGTGGTTGTCCAAAGAATTCTTGATGAAAGACCTAGGAGAAGCATCCTTTATTCTAGAAATTAAGATCTATAGAGATAGACCGAATAGGATGATAGGACTTTTACAGAAAATATACATAGAGGAAGTGCTAAAGATGTTTAGCATGGAAAACTCTAAGAGGGGTTTAGTACCCTTCAGACATGGCATTCATCTTTCCAAGAAGATGTGCCCTAGCACACCTGAGAAAATAGAACGCATGAGTAAGATCCCTTATGCTTCAGCAATAGGGAGCCTCATGTATGCCATATTATGTACACGACCTGATATAGCCCATGTTGTGAGTGTCACGAGCAGATATCAGTCGAATCTAGGTGAAGAACACTGAACTTCTGTGAAATGTATCCTTAAGTACTTAAGAAGAACTAAGGATATGTTGTTCATCTTTGGTAATGGAGAACTCCAAGTCCAGGGGTATACAGACTTGAATTTTATGTCCAATGTAGGTGATCGAAAGTCAACATTTGGGAGTTTGTTTATGTGCAATGGTGGAGCTGTCAGCTAAAAATATTTTAAGCAGATAGTGATAGCAGATTCCATCATGGAAGCATAATACATCGCTGCATCAGAAGCTACAAAGAAGGCATTCTGGTACAAGAAGTTTCCTGCAGAGATCGAAGTGATGCCATCAGATGCCATTCCTCTGTACTGCAATAATAATGGTGCCATAGCCCTTGCTAAGGATTCGAGGTCTCATCAAAAATCCAAACATATCGAGTGGCGATACTACCTCATCCACGATTACCTCGAGAAGGGTTACATCGAGGTCAAGAGAGTCGACTCCGCAGACAATGCGGTGGACCCACTTACAAAACCGTTGGGCCAGCAGAAGATCGAAGACCACCTTGAGAAGATGGGACTTAGATTTGTAGCCAATTGACTTTAGGTCAAGTGGGAGTTTGATAAATATGTGTGCCTTAGAAGTCAGAATTAGCTGACACTTGTAATACACTTTTAGGGACAAAATTATAATTTTGACTATAAATAATAAAATGGGTTATTTTCTATCATATATGTGTATTTAGTGTCTATGATACATTCCTTGAGTTAATGGTAATAATAATTCTTATTTTCAAGAGTTGAAAATTTAAGACAAGAATTTTTATTATTAACTCATAAAAATGCTCCTGACCATAGGATCATCATAAGGATGGTGGTTGATTCGGAAGGTTAGTGTACAATTGCTTCTTTATAGTAGATGAGTCTTGAATCTACGGTGTGGAGACATCAGAGTGAGAGTACAGGTATCGTTAGAGAATGAGGGCCCTGAGCGTGACCACCTCGAGTAGTCATAAGGAAGCCTACCTTCTCGTCGATGACTGACTCGAAGCTATAGTGGTATGTCTGATTCTTTGACCTGAGGTGCATTAGCAGTTCACCTTGAGAGTGTTATAGTTTGACTACATCATGACTCAGTCTCCCAGCCATTCAGAATCTTGAGGTGTATGTTGGCTATAACATGTTCATTATAGGAATTGGATTGTACGAAGAGGGAATCTATCTACCTCGATAGAAGAGGAGCAGCCCTATGATGATCATGAGAATCTAGTCTATAAGCCCATGGCCATGGTAGAGAGTGAAATAATAGAAAGAGTTTCTATTAAGATTTTCACATCGGACTTGAATCGAATGATTAAATCATATGATAGAAATTAGGGTTTAAGGAGTTCATCTTAACCCTAATCTGATCGGGGCTCAAGAAAGAAGAACTTAATCACACAAGTAGCTACATTGAGAGGTTCATTTTTAGTTTTGATGGGTTGCAACCATATATTGCTAGGTGTCACTGGTGAATTTTGGGAGCAACTAGAATGATTTAGATGATCGATCATTCCAGTTGTCTGAATCAGAAGAGTTCTGATCCATCGAAAAGAGTTTCGATGATGTCGATGATGAAGATCATGACATATCCCATTACCATACAGAGCTGAACCTAACTGGATCATACAAACAAGGGTTTGGATCTAGATATCATCAATTTGACTAATCCAGTTCAATTAATTTGAATTAGATTCAATTAGGTTCAAGAAAATCGTGCTAGCACATGATTGAACCTAACGTTCTCCTTTTTCTATCATTAAAAGTTGTCTCGACTGAGCCAAATGAGTTTGTTCTCACTCAGGTATCTTTACTTGGTCTGACTAGAGCTTGTCCAAATCAGGAAAGGATTGTCTTAATTTATGAGATAAATTTGAGACAACACCTACCATTTTCCATCACCTGCTAATTCTTATCCTTTGACTTTGGTCAAACATTGACCTTTGACCCTTGGACATCTGCTCATGTGTCATGCACCCTTAGGAGAGACTTATTGACCAAGTCCACCTACCATTTGGCAGGCAGATGGAGGGCGCACGCCTAGGATGGCTTGACCCCATGTGGATAAACACTAGAGTCCCATACAGATGGGACTCCAAGTTGCTTCTTGGATTCAAACTAGGTGACCCTTACCTATAGACTTTGACCAGTCTAAGGCACCATCTAAGGATGAATTTATAGGGCTCTCATCTAATTGGATCAGGTGATGTCATTCCATCAATCAGATTTAGATCTGATTGCACGAAGCAATACAATTGGCCGGGATGATGCAGCATTGCATGACACAGTAGGGTCTATAAATAAACCCTATCTACACCCAATTTTTTGTGAGTTCCTCTTAGCCCATGCCCTAAGGCTTCCCTTCTCCCTCCTCCATGCCATCTTCTGACCCTCTCTCTCCTCTCCATGCCCAAGGAAGTTGGGCTTCAATTTGGTGCGATCCAGGCAAGAAAAGGCTAACGAGAAAGGAAGAAGGCAGCACTGCTGCAGAGATGACTACTGATCTTCAGAAGGAGTTTTGAAGATCCTCCAAATTAGATCCAGATCTAATTTTTGGAGAAAAGAAAGAGAAGAAGAAGATCTCCAGATCCAGCCCGAGTGGATACTGATAGAGATCAGGCACTTGCATGGCTAAATCCAGAACCTCAAACAATCAGCAGGATCATCAAAGGATAATCGGATTACCCAGAATAAGATAACATTAATTTAGATTTAATTTAATTTAATTTTTTTATTTATCAGATCATAAAATTAGTTCTAAAAAATGTCAGATCTGATTTGGATCTAAGTAAAAATTTTTGAAATATGCCTCTCGATCCAATCAGATTTGAATGAACCTGATCTGAAAAATCTGATTTTCCCCTTCACTACTGACCGTTGCTGCAATAGCCCTCGTTCGATCCTTAAGTTGTGGGTAATTTTTTACTTGTTGCCCCAACTCATCGCACCTGTAGCATTTGATCTTGCTAGGATCCCTCATTTTGGACTTAGATTGTCATTCTTATGATCCTCTGTCACTCCGTCTGTTACCTCCTGCTCCTCCAGAAACCATCAAAGCTGAGCTGCCACCATCTGAACTCGAAGTTGGGTTCTTCCTCCTAAGAACCTCATTCTAGAGTATCACTACAGTGACCTCGTCCATCTTGATGGTGCTCTTTCTCACTAGAAGAGCAGTCATTAAGGACTCATACAAAGGGGGGAGCGATGCTAGCAAGACCAATGCCCTAATCTTCTCAACTTTTTCACCAATACTGAGGAGGTCGGTGAGGATCTTTTGAAAGTTGAATAGATGCTTCCACATGCTCTGACCTTCGTCCATTCACAATTGGTAAAACTGCCTCCAAAGAAATAGCATGTTGGTGAGCGACTTTGCCATGTATAACTCCTCGAGCTTCGGTCATAATGTCATCGAAAAAATCTCGCCAAGTACATGGATCACCACATCATCTGCTAGGTACAAGCAGATCGTACTCACCGTCTGCATCTAGATCTGCTTTCAATCCTTCACCTCTATGGTGGCTGGCATCTCATCATACAAGAGAGTATCGATCAACCCATGTTGGATGAGGACATCCTTTATCCTTGCTTGCCATAAGAAGAAATTGCCCTTTCCATTGAACCTATTGATCTTCATCTTGATTGTGCTTGTCTTCTCTATATTCTTCAATCTCTATCCACTACTACAATCTATGCTCTAATACTATCTGGCTCTGATATCAATTATTGTGGTATCAACTCGCTCTGATACCAAATTATTGGGATATTAGCTACTCTAATACCATTGGTTAAGGATATAGTACCAAATTATTATGGCAGGAAGAAGAAAAAAATAAAATAAGAAAATAATTAAGTACATGGATCAGCCTAAAGGCTCGCTTCCATGAGGCATGCAAAGCTTCACAATAAAAGAGAAAAATAGGTACAAGAGGAAAACATTCATTCTCAACTCACCGTACATAAATCTCTCTCAACTAGAAGCTACCCTCATAAAAGCTCTCTTAGAATCCTAAGGAGATCCACAGAAGCTACAAGATGCTCTGCCCTCACAGCCTTCTCATTGGATGCTATGCACCTATTGCTTCTCTCTCTCATGGGCTGCACATACTCGATGCTTTGCCAAGCTCCTCTCGATGGCTATCTGAGTCTTTCTACGTGCCTCTCATGCCACACGCGCTACCTTTTTTGCTCCACAGCATTTCAGTCCTTTAAATATGATGAGAATCCTCTTCTTAGCAATTGACAAGAGTTCTAACAGGGCTCATTCTCCTAATATGAGTCGAACATGTCCTTAATGGAGTCTTGAAATATTTTTCAATCTTCAGATCATGACCGCAACTCTCCATGGTTGCTGGATCCTGTGGTCTACGCGTAACTCCCATAGACCTCTTGGATTAATCACAATTCGAGTCCAAATAGAAAAAATTCCATCATGTTCTATTCACCTCCATTGAGTTGGCTCGATCAGGGATCGAGCTGGCTCGACTACATCTCATTTGGAGTCTTGCTGTCTATCTGCCTGAGAGAGCCAGCTCGACTGTGGCTCGAGCTAGCTTGATCTCAATCCGAGCGGCTCAACCGCGTATCAGAGCTGGCTCGACTGCTGTGCTGAAAACTGATTTTCTTCTTACTGTAGATCAAATTTGAGGCGTCAAATCCTCACACTACCAAGGTCTAGACTTGATTCAAGTGCATTGAGTCAATTTCTGACCTCATTGCCTCTAACCATTTCTCAGAGTCGATATCTAATATTGCCTCATCATAGGTTTTGGGATCATCATCATGAACCTAATTTCTCATGAGAAATATTTTCTTAACATCCTTTAAAATAGTACCTAAGTATCTTTCAAGAGGACAAAAAATCCTGGTTGATTTTCAAGATCGAGGTAGCATTTGGACTGGCTCAATCTAATTGGGTTCCATAGGTTCCTTAGCTTGTTGCTGTTCGAAGACCTTCTCCTCGAGCCTGATTTGTCTTTCGATGACATCATCTTGAATAAACTATTTTTTAAGAAAAATGGCATGTCGACTCATAATCATATTGTGGTCTTCTGAAAGATAGAAAAAATATCCTAACGACTCTTTAGGATATCCAATGAACCGAGCTGTAAAGGACCTAGATTCTAACTTGTCCGCCTACTATCTCTTGACATAAGCCAGACAATCCTAAATTCTGAGGTGACTCAGACTTGGTTTCTTACCATGCCATATCTTATATGGTGTGGTAGAAATGATTTTAGAAGAAATTCTATTCAGTAAATATATTACAGTCATAAGACTATGTCCTCAAAGAAACTCGGAGAGGTCCGTGAAGCTCATCATGGATCAGACTATATCCAATAGGGTCCGATTTCTCCATTTTGAAACTCTGTTGAGTTGCGGCATTCAGGTAGAGTCCATTGTGAGACTATGCCATTATCTTTGAGATAGTTCAGAAATTTTTGACTAAGGTATTCACCTTCTTGACCTGATTGAAGAACCTTAATAGGTTTTCTTGTTTGTTTTCTACTTTGAGTCTGAATTTCTTAAACTTTTCAAAGGTTTTAGACTTATGTTGCATCAAATATATATACCCATACCAAGATAAATCATTGGTAAAGATGATGAAGTAGATATAATTATCTCTAGCCAGCACATCAAATGGGCTGCACACATCTGTGTGAATTAGGGTAAGTAGGTTTGTGGCCCTTTCCCCATGTTCTATAAAAGGGAGCTTGGTCATTTTGCTATGAAGGCATGATTCACAAATTAGATATGACTCAAAAGTCAATGGACTCAATAGCCTGGATTTCTCTAATTTGTTAATTCTATCTTCAGCTATATGACCTAGCCTAAGGTGCTAAAGATACCTATCATGTAGACTATCCCTAGATCACTTTGATCCTATGGCATTCATGTTTTGCTCGATATTAAAAACAAAAATATCAATATGTAACCGATAGAGACCATTTATAAGAAAACTATTTGCAATTTTATTTCTTTCAAAAAAAATATTACAATGATCCTTAAGAAAACTAATTACATAGCCTTTTTGTGCTAAATATGAAATAGAAATCAAATTTCTGCTTGCTGTAGGCACATAAAAATAGTCCCTAAGTACTAAATCTAATCCTGATGGTAGTTGAAGAGGATAAGTTTCTACGGCCACAACAGTAACTCTTGCTCAGTTTTCAATGCATAGAATCATCTCACCATCCCTCAGTCTCCTGCTCTCCTCAAGATCCTACATAGAAGTGCATAAGTGAGCACTCAAATCAGAGTCAAGCACCCAACTAGATGCAGAAAAAATCGTAAGGTTAGATTCTATCATGAGCATACCTCCAGAAGGACCTGTCTCCTTTTTATTCTTCGGGCTGGCCAGGTATAAAGGGTAGTTTTGCTTTCAATGGCCATTGGTGTTGCCATGAACATATTTTTCTTTGTCTGCGGCCTTCTTCTTTGGCTTTTCCTTCTTCTTCTTTCCTCCATCTATCTTTTGCTTCTTTGCAGACTTCTTCTTCTTTCCAAAAGACTTTCTTTTGGAGGAAGTCTGCTCCACAGTAAGCACCGAACCCTTTAAACTTTTCAAAGAAAGTTTAGTAGTAACCAGCATGTTCATCAATTTTGCGAAGGTACATTGCAGCTTATGCATATAAAAGTTCATAATGAACTATCCATATACATCAGTCAAGGACTACAAGATCACATCAATTTGCAAGTTCCTGTCTAGCTTGACACCATTTTTTCAAGCTCTTCTATGTCCTTGATCATCATCAGATAATGATCTTGGACCGACTACCCATCATGCATTTGAGCCTTAAAAAGTCTTCTATTGACTTGATACTTGGCTGCGCAACTCTCCTCACCAAACAATTCTTGTAGGTGAGTTAACATTTGACAAGCAGTTTAAATGTTCTCATATTGATGTTGAAGCTCATCAGATATCGAGCCCAACATGTAGTACCTAGCTTTATTATCTTCATTTGTCTACTTTTCTAGAGACACTATCTGAAAAAGTAGATGGATGAGCTGGTAAGGTGGGAGATTTCTGATCCAATACATGAGTCAGCTTTTCGAAATCTAAAATAATTTTATAGTTCCAGAGTCAATCCTTATAATTGGATCCGATCAGTCTATGGGTGTTCAGGATACGGGCTAGTGGGTTGGATGCAGACATTTTTCTATAAAGAGTCAAAGTTTCTAGTTAGATTTTGTAATTAGATTTAACCAATTTATTTAAGAGTTTTATTTTTAAATAAATTAGGTTTTCACTATTTTCTCGGATCTCTATACTCTCTTGGTAGGGATGTCTCCATGATTAATTAATTTTTAGTGGATGGTGCGGTCCCACCGACTGGCTCACCACCTCACCTAATAGTTATTGGTGATGGATCAATCGATGAGTGGACAACTCTTATCCAATGATTCTCTAATCATGATGCATCCAAACTTGATCTCTAATTCATGAAGCTCATCATGCCCAAAATATTGCTCCACTCCTTAGTTAAGTCAGGCCCATCATTTGCACGAATTGGATTTCTGATTGGATCCCTCACCATATCCTAAATATTAAGCCCAACCCATCCTCCAACCCGCAGCATCCAATGTCTAATAGACATGGTTGCGTCTTCTTCGTGCAACTGAACCACTGTAACCAATCGAAAAAAATCAACCATAGGAAGGGCCCGCACATCTATAATGGTGGAAGACCTATGACTTAATATTTTCTTAGGAAGATTTGATTTAGATCTCTTTAAACTTGACTTGACTTAAGTTATAATAATTATAACTAACCTAGTGGCATGGGTTAGCTCGAATTGTTAGCCACCTCAAATCAAAACTGGGTGGATACAAATGATCAGGTAAGTGAGATCGGTGGAAGGGATATGCTATTAACTCGACAAGAACACATTCAGATCAAGTAGCTCTCAATTAAAAATTAGTCGGTCGTATCGCTAGACTTACTTTAGATACCAAATTATCGAATCAGAATCAATCAGATTAGCCTACAATCCAAGCTCGAACCGTGGAGTCAAATTAGGTCTTAACTTGATCAACCACATGTGAATGTGAGTCAATCTTGACCTAGATTTAATCCTATTGGATTGGTCAATTCTAAGCACTCTTGATCCCACCTAACTAACTCTTGATTTGGTTTGATCAACCGCTAGACTTAATTGTGCTACCCAAGTCCGAACCTAAATTTATGAAGGTGTCTTAGATCTAAAAATTCATAATTTTTAGATCTAATTTATTTCATAATCTTAATTCTTAATTAAGTTTGGATTCAATAACAAAAATATGCCAAAAGTTCTAGGATTTCAGGATCTAAAATTTTACAGAAAAGTGAGTTTTCAATTTTTGATTAAGGACAAATGTGCAGCACCCCTATATGCCATAAGAGCATCCCATCAAATGGGATGAGAGGGCCTTTAAACTCTTCTTACTCTTATAATCAGATGGTCAAGGAAAATGCCTTATTCAGAAATAATAACTAAATTACAAAAGATTAAAATTTATAACATATATTAAATATAAAATTATAGATCTATGCATGCATGTTCTGTATACATCTCATATATCATTTATTAAATTACAAACATATGCTTTTAGATCTAATAAATCACATATAAAATCTAAAAGATAGAGTTTTAGATTGATCACATTAAATAAAACCTATTTTAGATAATTCATAGAACTATTCTATGATTAGTCTAGGGATGCATCATTTATATCTCATATAAAATTTTAAAAAAAATATTTTTTATTTTTAGATCTGATCATATCATTTATAACATTAGAAAAGAGAAACAAAAGAATCTAAATTTTTTTTTAATCATATCAAAAAGGAAAATAACACTAGATAGAATAATTCTACACCTAGTCTAGACATGTATCTCATACAACATTGATATGAATCTAAAATTTAATTTTTTAATTTTAGATCTGATCACATCTAATGTGACATCTAAAATTTTTATTATTAGATCATAAATTATAATAAAAATTAGATCTAAAATAGATCTAAAAAACTGCAAACGCAACTCTGATACCAGTTGAAGGAAAAATCTTATTTTTCACCACAGGATCATTCAGATCTGATTGAATCTGAAGGAATATTTCAAAAAAATTTTTAAAAATTCTAATCAAATTTGAGATATCTTAGATCTAATCCTATAGATTTAATATTAAAATTTAAAATTAAAATTAAATCATATTTAATTTTAGTACCTATTTGAAAAATCTGATTATCCTACCAATGATCCTAACACTCCTGAGGTTCTGAATGGAGTCACGCATGTGCTTGGCCTCTACTGAAATCCACTCAGGCTTGATCTATGGGTGCTCTCCTTTTGAATCTGATCATCAAATATTAGATCTATATCTGATTCATAGAGCCTTCAAAATGATCATCGAAGGCAGAATGTCCATCTCACGACCACCATCGTCTCTTTGCCTAATCCTGGTGCCAATCTTCCTGGATCTTCTTTGCTGGAATTTTACCCAACACTTGGGTGTGGAGAAGGAGGAGAGATCTAAATAAGGGGCGTGGAGATAGTGGGAGAGGTAGGGCTTCACCATGATCTAATCATAATTTCAAACTCCTTTGACAAGAGGTTAATTTATAGACCTAGTGCAGCCCTGGAGTCCTGTTTGACCAAGCAATCAAATTGTTTGATCAAATTAAATTCCCATCTAAAATCCATGTTGAATACCTGATCCCATCAGGTTTTTCTCACCCAAAAATTCTCCAAAGGTGTCACACAAATCAGATAAAGAAAGAGGAATGGCATGGGGTTTATCTCTAAGAGTTTGTTCCATAACAAACTCTTCCACGCCTCCTTAAATTTGTGCACCACAAATATGGGATAGGCCCACCTTAATTTGTTTGTGAAACTCCCTTGGGATGTGTGCCATTTAGAAGAGAATAATGGGCACACTATTTCTCCTTTAATTCTTGTAAAGACTTGATCAAATGATGGGTCAATGTCTTGATAGAACCAAAAATGGCATGTGGTGATAGGAATTGGCAGGTGTTGTCTTACTTCTATATGATGGATTAAGACATCCCTTTTCTGACCTAGACAAGCTCCAATTAAATAAAGATAAATTTATATAGGATTCTTAGATGAGCATAAATCAATTTGGCTCAGCCGAGATGAACCAGAAAGGCTACAAAAGGAGAAAGTTAGGCTCAATCATGTGCTAGCATGATTTCCTTGAACCTAATTAGATCTAATCCAAATCAATCAAACTAGGTTAGCTTAATTGATCACATCTAGATTCAAATCTTTATTTGTGTGATCTAGTTAGATTTAGTTCTATATGGTAATGAGATATGTCATGATCTCTATCATCAACATCATCAAAATACCTTTCGATATACCAGAACTTTTTTGATTCATACAACTAGAATGATCGATCATCAAGAGCATTTTAATTGCTCCCAAAATCTAGTAGTGACACCTAGCAATATATGATAGTAAGCCATCAGAACTAAAAATGAACCTCTTGATGCAGTTACTTGTGTGATTGGGTTCTTCTATCTTGAGCTCCGACAGGATTAGGGTTAAGATGAACTCATCAAACCCAACATCCTTCATATGAATTGATCATTCGACTCGAGTCCGATGTGAAATTCTAATAGAAACTCTTTTTATCATCTTCACACTGCCATGGTCATGGACCTATGGACTCAATCTCATGATCATCATAGGGCTACTCCTCATCTACCGAGGTAGATAGATCTCCTATTGGTGCAATCTAACTCCTACAATGAACATGTTATAGCCAACATACACCTTAGGATTCTGAATGGCTAAGAGATTGAGTTATGGTGTAATCAAACTATAACACCCTCAAGGTAAATTGCTAATGCACCTCAGGTTAAAGAACTAGATACACCACTACAGCATCGAGCCAGTCATCGACCAGGAGGTAGACTCCCTTATGATTGCTTGAGGTGGTCATGCTTAGTGCTCTTGTTCTCTAATGAGTACTTGTATTCTCATTGTGATGTCTCCACACCATAGACTCAAGACTCATCGATCCTAAGAAAGTGATCATACACCAACCTTTCGGATCGATCACCATCCTCATGATGATTCTATGATCGGGAGCAGTTTATGAGTTAATTATGAAAATTCATGTCTTAAATTTTTAACTCTTAAAAATATGAATTATTATTACCATTAACTCAAATGATGTATCACAGACACTTTAAATACACACTATGATAGAAAGTAATCCTTTTATTAATTTATAGTTAAAATTATAAAATTGCTCCTAGAAGTGTATTACGAGTGTTTAGCCAATCTGGCTTCTAGGGCACACATCTAATACAAAGTATTGTGAGTTGCTGGCAAGTCACCATGGTGATCTTAGATCTAAGGAACATTTATATCTATAGTCTTTGAAAACACTCTTGATAGTAGAGTACTCTAAAATAGTCATATTCAGTACAGATGTATCCCTATATCTTACCTGTATGCCACACTAGTGTCTCTATAATCTTTGGTTAAGAGGATAACTAACCTATATGGCACACAGTGACCTACACTCGATATAACTATTATCCTTGTAATAGTATATCTTTTGATCATGAACAAATTTAAGGACAAAATGATAAATCTTCCTTTATCAATTTTATATAGTCCTAAGGACTTCATCACATCATAGGAGTTCATTAGAAGATGTACACTATGTGATGAAAAAGCCAAAATAATTTTTATTCATTTATAATTTATATATAATTATAATGAGCACAACCATCTACAACCTAGATAATTGACTTTGGAATATATTTTTTAATAATTCTCACTTGGACTAAAGCTAATTGATACAGTATCGTATACCCATCTTCGACTTATGATCGTTGAACTCTTTTACATCGAAGGCTTTAGTGAATGGGTTGGCCAGGTTCTTTTTTTTGTTGATCTTCTGAAGATCTATGATCTCTCAGACAAGATGGTAGCAGTGCAAAATATGTTTGGTGCGGTGATGAGATTTTGGTTCCTTCACTTGAGTTATGGCTCTAGAGCTATCGTAATAGAGTAGAACTGAACCATCAATGAAGGGTGCTACTCCTAACATACCGATGAATTTATGCAACTATATAGCTTTCTTCGTAGCATTGGATGTCACGATATATTCTACCTTGCAAATTGAGTTGGCCATGGTATGCTGCTTGAAACTTTTTCAGTAGATCGCTCCACCATTTAGGATAAACACGTATCTTGACACCTCTCGCTATTGTCATGATCAAATTAAAAACTGAAGTCTGTAAATCCCAAAAGTTTTAAATCTGATTCTCCATAAACCAATCATTAGTTCTTAGTATTTTTTAAATACTTAAGAATTATCTTTACAACCTTCAAGTGATTCTCTCCTGGATTAGATTGGTATTTGCTCACTATTCCAAGTAAGTATGCCACATTTGGTCTCGTACATATCATAGTGTACATGATGGATCCTACTATCAAAGCATATGGAATCCTACCCATATGCTCTCTCTTGAAGTGTTGTCAGACAAGTCCTCTTTGAGAGAAAAATTTCTTGGCCTATCGAAAGATAGCCTTTCTTAAAATTCTTTATGCTAAATTGCTTCAACACAGTATCAATATATGTGGACTGGAATAACCTAAGCAACCTCTTAGATCTATCTCTATAGATCTTCATACCTAGGATATAGGATGCTTCTCCTAAGTCCTTCATAGAAAACTATGATGACAGCCAAACCTTTATTTTCTGTAATGCTGGGACATCATTTTCAATTAAGAGAATGTCATCCACATACAATATAAAAAATATTACTATAGAACCATTAACCTGCTGACAGATGTAGGGCTCTTCTCCATTCTTAACAAAGCTATACATTCTGATCATCTTATAAAAATGCATGTTCCAACTCCAAGATGCCTACTTCAATCCATAAATGGATCTCTGAAGCTTGCACACCTTAGACTCATCTATCAATGTGAATTCTTCAGACTGTATCATATACATCTTTTCATCTAGCTCTTTATTTAGAAAAACTGTCTTCACCTCCATTTGCCAGATTTCATAGTCTAGATATGCTGCTATCGCAAGCATAATTTGAATAGACTTGAGCATTGCCATAGAAAAAATATCTCATCATAGTCTATACCATAATGCTGACGATACTCCTTGACAACCAGATAGACTTTATAAATCTCAACCTTTCCATCTATGCTTCTTTTTCTTTTGAAGATCCACTTACATCCTATGGATCTCATCCCTTTAGGTGAATCAACTAATGTCCATACATCGTTGACCTTCATGGACTCCATTTTGGATTTCTTGGCTTCTAGCTATTTTTTAGAGTCAAGATTCTACATCGCATCTATATAGGTGATCGGATCCTCATTGTTCTCATCGAGCTCAATAAGATCACCACCCAGATCAAGAAATCATAGTATCTATCTGGTTGATGTGGTATTCTATCGAATCTTCTTAATGGTGGCTCTATAATGGATTTCGGATTTGATCTAATCCAATCTAGTTCTGAAGGTTTACTAGATGTGTCGGTACTTCTACCTATCGAACTTCCTCAAGTTCAATCTTAGAGGCTTTAGCTCCTTCTCTAAGGAACTCTTTTTCTAAAAAGATAGCCCTATTACTAACGATCAACTTTAGTTCTTGGGAATGTTAGAAGTAAATATCCTCTAGTTTTCTTGGGGTATCCTAAAAATAAATACCTATCAAACTGAGGTTCAAGCTTATTAAACTGCAAATGCTTAACGTAAGCTAGACAACCACAAACCCAAAAGTATGAGAGTGTTGATTTCCATCCGATCCATATCTTATATGGAGTATTTATGACTGACTTGCTTGGAACATTATTCATAATCAAAGAAGATGATCCTAAAAAGAAATAGACAGAGATGCAAATCCCATCATGGATTGAACCATGCCCAATAAAGTTCGATTTCTCCTTTCTAACATCATATTATGTTGTGGTGTTCCAGGAGAAATCCATTATGAGAGAATTTCATTCTCTCCTAGATATGTCAGAAACTCATTGGAGAGGTATTCTCCTCCTTGATCAAATCAAAAAGTTTTAATACTCTTCCTAGTTTGTTTGTCTACTTTATTATGGAATCATTTGAATATTTTAAATGATACAGATTTATTCTTCATAAGATAGATGTACCAATACCTAAATAGATCGTTTGTAAATGTAATGAAATAGTTATACCCTCTAGCACTTATATTCATTGGTCCACATACATCACTATGTATTAGACCTAGAACATTAGTAGCTCGTTCACCTTTTCCAGTAAAGAGTGACTTGGTCATCTTTCCAAGAAGACAAAACTCATAGGTTGACAATGATTCATAATCAATGACATCGAGGAATCCCTCTGACTAACATATTTATCCTATTCTTGTTTATATGACTGAGCCTATAATACCAAAGATAGGCATCAGTGACATTATCTAGTTTAGAACGTTTATTCAAAGTGTATATTATACTTACAAACTGTGATAATGTATATATGCTATTTTTTTTATTATCCATGCATTATTATAATATCATTCATAATGATATCATAATAATCATTCTTTATTGATAAATGATAACCATCTTAGGCCAAAATGCAAACAAAGATCATATTCATCATAAATAATAGACAATAGTGATAATTAAATAATAGTGATAATTACTTAAAATGATAATCTTAGAATTGAAAATAAGCTCGATAATTCCTAAAGCTAGGATTGGAACTTAGCTTTCATCCCCAACATTCAGAAATCTCTCATCATTTTCAGACTTTCTACTTACTTGAAGTTTTTATAATGAATTGCAAATATGTTAGGACTACCAGTATCCAATACCCAAATAGTAGTATCATAAATAGAAAAATTATAAGGTATTATCATATAACATCCTTGATAAGCAACTTCTTGCATTTTTCTCTTGTTATGCCTATTTGGGTCAAGGGACTCTATCTTACAATGGTCAACCTTGGACTTCCTAGTTTAATTGGGCTTAGACACCCTAGCACAAAATTTTTGCACCTTATTCTTATTTCCTTTCTTAAAGGAATAATTCCCTGCTAAGTACTTCAACACTTGAAGTATTTTCTCAACTTATGAATCCTCGAATTTACTACTAAATTCATCATTCATAGCTACCCTCATTATATACCGCACTATGATTTGGTCATTGACTCACGTTTGATAAGTGTCTCTGACTTCATTACATGCATTGGGTGTGGGTTTTTTAGGTGCAGGATTTGTAATAACATATAGAATACTTTCATGCTCCAAAACCAATTTCAACTTCAAATACTAGTTATCGAAGTTGGATCTGACAAGTTTATCACTATCTGATAGTGACAGAGTGATGATCGACTAGACATATTTGAAAAGAGAACAACTGGCTTATTAGTATATGAATTATTTAAGACTAAAGACATGAACTTTATTCTAAAGATTCTTTCACTATTTTATATGAATTAGTAGCCTCTATCTCCAATTCAAAAAATTATCTTAATTTCTTAGTGGGTACTAGAATCCACATAGACTGCATATGGGCCCGAGGAAAGCTTTGGCTAATTCGTCTACATTTATGGATAGGTTCTTAACCAACTGTTTCTCCAAACAACTTCTAATATTCAATTTTGCTCTAGGAGCCTTTTCAATTGGCTTTGGCCATCTTTGCAAGGTTTGGTTAGGTCCAACCATTAACATGAACCTACTCAGTAAATCTAACTTATGAATGATCAGGCCCGAGAAAAGCTTTGGCCAGTCCAACCATTCATTAACTAGCCCAATAAAGTCATCATATAATGAATGATAATTCCAATATCTAGATGAACACATTAGGCATCTATAATATTTCCATTATCATCCACCTTAATGGAAGACTATGATCTTATTATCTCCATAATAATTTTATTTTATGGATCTAATAATTTAGAAAATTTGATTAAATTATTTAGAGAAGTGAAGGAATGATTAACCAGTAGTTAATAATCCTCCTATTGACTTCGCCAAGTCTTAAAGAGGATTGATGACCAACCCAGTTCAAAAAGTACCTAAATCAAATATACTGATTATCCTTAATGACATGGGTCAGCTTGAATCATTAAATGATCTAATTAAAATATAATCCACCATGATAGATGGGTAAGTGAGATCGGTGGAAGGGATATGCCATTAATTCGTCAGAGACTCATCAATGCAAGTAGCTTCCAATTAAAAACCACTGGTCAACACTATCAAATTTACCTTAGACATCATCTAGTTAATTAGCCTTGATTTGATCCACCTAATAATTTAAGCTCAACCACTGAGCCATAATCAAGATCCACTTAGGTCTAATCAAAGATATGAACTTGACTAACTATAATTATTGAATTGGCTCTAGAGAACTCCTGATTTAATCTAATTCAACTTTTGGTTAGGTTTAATCATTTTTTCTAAATGGTCCATTAACTCTTTGATTCTAACCTTAAGTCTAACCCAATTAAGAGGATCTAATTTGAGCTATCCCATGCCCCCATGATTTATGAAAAATATCATTAGATCTTTGATTCTCCAATCCAGATCTCATAATTCTTAATTAAGTGTATCATACAATCATGGGTTTGAAATAATTTTAATTTTGTAAAATAATTTTATAAGAATTTTTATGCAAAAATTTTTTATTCAGAACATGGAGTCGTGTTGGGAATTATATCCTAAAGTTAATCATCTAGGTTATAAATGGTTGAGCTTATTATAATTTATATTTAAATTATTAATAAATAAAATTATTATTCTAGCTTTTCATTATTTTTGTACATCTTTCTTTTATAAAATTTTTTGTGATGAAGCCCTTAAGTCTATTTAGAATTGATAAAGAAGGATTTATCATTTAGTCCTTAAATCTATTCGTGATCAAATGATATGTTGTTACCTTATCGAGTGTAAATCATTATATGCCATACAGGTTGGTTGTCCTCTTAATCAAGTTGTATGAAAATATTGGTATGGTATGCAGATGAAATATAGGAGTACATTTCACTAAACATGATCTAGTTGTGGAGCTCTCTACTATCAAGAGTTGCTCGCAAAGGATATGGGTATAAGTATCCCTTAGACCTGAGATTTTTATGGTGACTTATAATCAACTCACTGTACTTTGGTACTGGACTACATAAATTTTTAATTTAGTGATAAAAAAATTTTGTGTATAGTGAAGTACTTATTTAGTCAGTGTATGAGTCAGGATGGAATTGACTCCAAGTATTGGAGAAAATACATCGTTGTATTTCAATTTAGCAAAATCTCAGTCGGGATAGTTCATATGATGGATATTAAAATTTGAAATACAATGTGGATGACCCTTTTAGGGTTGATAGTTAAACCCCAGGTCATCTTTGTGCACTAAGGTCAAGATGATGAATTATACAGTAACATATGCCACGGGTTCATGGATCTTGTATTGCGACTATTTGACCTATCCGGACATCATGTACTATTGCTAAATGATCACATTGATTAATATAAAAAATTAGTTCATATGCTATCGATTTAGTGTTCAAACCTATGGGGTCATATACAATAGAAATTCCTATCTGATCTAATGGTTGATCAAGAGTTCCAATGGTCTGGCACTCTATGGTCAGGAGTCCCACTAGATTAGGACTCTACCTTCTCGAGCTCCACTGGATTGAGACTCTAACATTAGTGGAGGATTAATTAGTAATTAAATTGCTAATTAGCTTAATTATATTAAGCAATGAGGTTTGGTTCAAATCTGATAGAATTGGATTCGATTGGGTTTGACCTAATTAGGTTATGAGATGACCTGATCAATGAGGAAGATTGGACCCTAATTTGATTAGGATCTAGACTCAATTAATTTTAAATTTGATTAAAATTTAATTAAGATGGATTAAGCCTAATTTGATTTGATTTATCCTTGTCTAATTGGGTTTGGATAAACATGTTTGAATTGAAACCTAGTTGGAAAAGTTTAAATAATTTTGGACATCTTCCCTTGTGCCTTGCCTGTTTGACCCATGCCCACCTTAATGGAGTTTTATGATTTCTCGTATGATTTTTCCCATGCCTAAGAAACATTTATTGGCACCCCTTGACCTAGTCTTGGTGTTGGAGAATGGATAGGCTGTTGCTTGAATTTGGAATTCGAGCAAGTGGTTGGAACCACTCTAACTCCCATCCTTATCTTCTCCCCACACCCTATCTCATTTTGTTGCCACTTTTAATCAGATTAAAAGTGGGTGTGCACACCAGAAGGAGAGTCCTTCTATATGTAAAACAACTTTCCAAGCATTGGAGTAGGTTTGGGATTTATCTTCAATTTTAAATTTAAGATAATTAGTTAAAGGTTGGAACAAACCTAACCTCTCTCTCTTATCCATTTCCCACGCGGTTTTCCCAACTTGTGTCACCCATTTAAATTTTATTTTTTCCATGGACATGCATGAGTGAGTGAGGAGTCCTTTTGGGAAAAAACCACTAAGAGGGGTGCTAATTTCTAGGCATGAAAAATTCCGAAGAGAGAGTAAGATTTTCCTACGCCATCTCATCCTCTCACACCATTTTTTTATTTTTCTCCTTTTGATAGCCCACCTTAGATGGGATCTAAGTGGGGTATGTGTAGATAGGGAAGTCCTTCTACCTATGAAAATTAGTTTCATAGAAAAAATCCAAAGAGAGAAGGAGTGAGAGCATTTTCGATACCAAGATTTTTTGAAAGTCCTTCTGCACCTTGCCTTCCTTTCTTACATTAGATCTAAGTTAGATTGGCGGGTGATTTTTTGTGAAAGGTGTTTCATGTGAAAATCACAGAGAGGGCATGTGAGTTTTTTTGGGCATGTGATCTGATAGTCATAAAAATCCTACGAGTGGGTGTTAGATATATGTGCCCTAGAAGCCAGAATTGGCTGACACTTGTAATACACTTCTAGGGGCAAAATTATAATTTTGACTATAATTAATGAAATGGGTTATTTTCTATCACACCTGTGTATTTAGTGTCTGTGATACATCCTTTGAGTTAATGGTAATGATAATTCATATTTTTAAGAGTTGAAAATTTAAGACATGAATAATCATTATTAACTCATAAACAGCTCCCGACCATAGGATCTTCACGAGGATGGTGATTGATCCGGAAGGTTGGTGTACGATCGCTTCTCTTTAGTAGATGAGTCTTGAGTCTACGGTGTGGAGACACCGAAGCGAGAGTACAGGTACTCGTTAGAGAACGAGGGCACTGAGCGTGACCACCTCGAGTAGTCATTAGGAAGTCTACCTTCTCGTCAATGACTGACTCGATGCTGCAGTAGTGTGTCTGGTTCTTTGACCTGAGATGCATCGGCAGTTCACCTTGAGGGTGTTATAGTTTGACTACACCATTACTCGGTCTCCTAGCCATATGAAACCCTGAGGTGTATGTTGGCTATAGCATGTTCATTGTAGGAACTGGATTGCATCAAGATGGGATCTATCTACCTCGGATGGTAGAGGAGCAGCCCTATGATAATCATGAGAATCAAGTCCTGAAGCCCATGGCCATGGCAGAGTGAAATAATAGAAAGAGTTTCTATTTAGGTTTTCACATTGGACTTGAATCGAATGATTATATCATATGACAGAGACTAGGGTTTGACGAGTTCACCTTAACCCTAATCTGATCGGAGCTCAAGATAGAAGAACTTAATCACACAGGTAGCTGCACCAAGAGGTTTGCATTCAGCTCTGATGGGTTGCCACCATATACTGCTAGGTGTCACTGGTGGATTTTGGGAGCAATTAGAATGATTTAGATGATCGATCATTCTAGCTGTTTGAATCAGAAGAGTTCTGATCCATCAAAAGGAGTTTCGATGATGTCTATGATAGAGATCATGACATATCCCATTACCATACAGAACTGAACCTAACTGGGTCACACAAATAAGGGTTTGAATCTGGTGATCATCAATTGAACTGATCTAGTTCAATTGATCTGAATGAGATTCAATTAGGTTCAAGGAAATCGTGCTAGCACTCGATTGAACCTAACGTTCTTCTTTTACTATCATAAATAAGTTGTCCTGACTGAGCCAAAGGAGTTTGTGCTCAATCAGAGGCCTTCATATGGTCTGACTGGAGGTTGTCCAAGTCAGAATAGGTTGTCTTATTTGTAAGATATTACCTGCCATTTTTGGTCATCTGCCATTTCTTGTTCTTTGACTTTGGTCAAAAGTCTACCTTTGACTGGTCAAACGTTGACCATTGACCCTTTGACTTTTGACCACATGTCATGCACCTATTGGAGAGCTGGTGGGGGCCTGTCCCCCTGCCAGAACCTGGCAAGGAGAAGGGCGCACGCCAAGGGTGGCGTGAGCCCAAGTAGGAGGCGCCTAGGAGTCCTTGTTGGACAAGGACTCCACCTCCCTTTTGGATTCCAGTCAGAGTTCTACTAAGAATCCAGTTTGACTGGTCTTAGGCACCCTCTAAGGAGAAATCCAAGGGTCTCTATTCCAACCAATCAGATTTAGATCTGATTTCACAAAGGGTTGTGATTGGTTGAGAGAAAGAGGAGTTGGATCACAAGAGGTCTATAAATAAGATCCTGCGCCCAACCCTAATTTGAATGCAATTAGACATGCCCCAAGGCTGCCTCTCCCCTCCTTCTCCATGCCATAATCTCTTCTCCCCTTGCTCTCCACGTCCAAAAGAGTTTTGGACTTAGGTTGGTGCGATTCAGATCAAGGAAAGGCGATCAAAATCAAGAAGGCTGCGCTGCTGCAAAAGGACGACTGCAGATCTTCAAAAGAGTTTTGAAGATCCTCCAGATCAGATCTAGATCTGATTTTTGGAGGTGTGATAGAGAAGAAGAGGATCTCCAGATCCAACCTGAGTGGATACCGGTAGAGGCCAGGCGCTTGCGTGGCTAGATCCAGAACCTTCTGCTGCAAACAGGATCATCAACAGGGTAATAGGATTACCCAGATCAGGTAAATTAAATTTGATTTAATTTATCTTGTTTTATTTTATTTATTAAAATAATAAGAATCAGATCTAAAATATATCAAGATCTGATTGAGATCAAGAGAAAATTTTTGAAATATATCTCTTGATCTAATCAGATCTGGATGAACCTGGACCGGGAAATCAGGATTTCCCTTCAGTGGGGACTCCAGGGTTTCAGGTGTGGGTGATCCTAGGATTTTGACCTAGGGTTTGGGAAGTGAGATCGAGTGCTGTGAGCATCAAATCTCCACCAAAATTTTCACACCACCCCATTATCCTCCATTGTATGTCTTCTAATCTTTTAAAGCATCTAGGTGATCAAAAGAAGGTGATCGATTGAGATCAATCAAGATCGACCGTCGAAGATTTCGGTGAGGAGCTAGTACTCCAGTGGAACTGATCAAGACTAGAAGCTTCGTGTGGACCATCCGTAGAGACCAGACAAATCATGTAGCTGTATCATGACATGAGGAGCCTCTCCTAGATATTTTCATTATGGAGATCATTTATCCATACTCAGGTATCGTGTTCTGAATACGAGTAGTAAATAAGATTTATTAATCGATGTATTCAATTTTCTTATACAAATATACATATCTCGATCCTAGTGTAGAATTTTTATGATTAGATCATTACATATGTAGATTAATTAAATTAATCTAATATTTTTTGTTATATTTTATTAAAAAAAATTGAAATGCATATTAGGAAATGTGTCCTAAAGCTAATAATCTAAGTTGTAGATTATTGAAATTAGTATATGAATTATCAGATAATAATAGTTATTTATCTTATTCATCATCAAAGAGTTATCTTTCTTAAATGAACTCCTAAATTATGATGAAGTTCTTAGAACCATACTCAATCGATAAAAGAGGATTTATCAGATAGTTCTTAAATTATTCATGACCAAATGATAAGTTATTAATAAGGATAATAACTAATCGAGTGTAGGTTGCTATATACCATATACGTTGGTTGTCCTCATAACCAAGTGGTATGGAGATACTAAAGGTGAGATGTAGAAGTACATCTACACTGAACATGACCAATGTAGCACTCTACCATCAACAGTAGCTAGTTAAGGTTGATGGGTATAAGTGTCCCTTCGATCTAAGATCATCATAGTAACTTGCAAACAACTCACTGTACTTTGGTGCCAACCTATCTATATTTCTAATATAAGAATCGAAAGGATTCTAGGTATAGTCAAGTACTTGTAGAGTCGATATGTGAGTTAAAATGGGATTGACCACTCCCGATTAACTTCAGAAAGCGAATGTCTCGCTGTATTTCAATTCAGTAAAACCTAGGCCTGGATAATCTTCATGAGGAGTCACGAGATTTAGAAAATTTTGAAACACAATATGGATGACTTGTATGAGTATTGATAGCTTATTCAAAGTCGTCTTGGGCATTAATGATCAAAGGGATGAATTATACTATAATCAAAGGCTAGGATTCTAAGAATATTCCTTTGTGTACATTCGATCTATCTGAACATCGGGTACCATTGCTAGATGGTCATTCTGATTGATATAGGAATTGATTTATATGCTATAAGCTTAGATTTGAATCTATGAGGTCACATACATTAGAGGTTGTAACTTGATCAGATGGTTGATCAATGGTTTGGAATCGTTCTAAGGTCAAACAATCAATATGATTGATGTTTGACCTAATACAAGTATTATAGGAGGATTGATTAGCAATTGAATTGCTAATTAGCTTAATTCGATTATACAATCAGACTGAGATCAAGCCTAATTCAATTAGATTTAATTAAAATTAGTTTAGACTTAATTAGATTAAGTTCAATTGATTTATTAGATAAGCTAATTGTAAGGAAGAACAAGTCCTAGTTCAATTAGGACTTGAGTGCACCTAATTTTTAATTTAATTAAAAATTAAATTAAATTTAAATTTAATTAAATATAATTTAATTAAACTTCTAATTGGATTAAGATTGTCTATTAATTATGTTGACTCAAAATTATTTTGATTTGGATTCAAAAGGTCATGACCTAGTCAAAATAGGAGAGTCCTAGTTAGACTAGGACTCCTCTTTTCCTTGCGCCACTAAAAGCCCACGTCACTTATTAATTATAGATTATTTATGTGAATTTCTCCACACCTAAGATAAGTTCTTCATGCCCCATATCTGGTTTGTTTTGGAATAATTTTGAATTGGTCATAATTGGAAAGTGGTTGTGTAAAGGATTCTATTTGATAGAATCTCATCAAACCAAAACTCCTCCCTCTTTTGGAAATAATCCCATGCCCACCCAGATTTTTTTTGTCACCTATTTTTCTCTCTTGTGCATGGGTTTGCTGGTGCTCATGCCCAATTTTTAGGGAGGGATGTTCAAGAGTTGGACGCCCCCTAAAACACTTTGTTTTTCCTTCTTTGACTAGGTCTTTTTAACCGAGTCATTCCCAACCCTGGGGTGCCACTTTTGGAGGTAGGCATAAAAAATTTCTGAGGTTTTCCTTGAAAATTCTAGAAGAAATAGAGGAGAGGGTGTGGGGATTATGGGCACCTATTATCTTGGAGGAAAGGCCTTCTTTTGGACAACAAAACTTGATGTCCTGATGAAGACAAAGGTAAGAGAAGATTGTCTTCTCTTGTAGTTTTTTTTTCAAGTTATTTCCTTCTTATTTTTATATGATTTTTCTATGATAAAAATCTGAGAGAGAGAGAGAGAGATGGCATGGAGGATGAATGCTCTAAGTAGTTAGGGCATGGTGTTTTGATTTGGACATGATTTGATCATGTCCTGATGAGAGAAGAAGAGATGAAGGTCTTCTCTTAGGGTTTCTTAAAGAGCCCTTCTTCTCTATCTCTTTGTGCGATTTTTCTATGAAAAAATCAGAAAGTAAGAGATCTAGGATATGAAAAAAATCCTAGAGGAGGTCTCCTTTTGTCCTGACTTGGAGATGTCTTCAAGATATCAATAGTTGATGTTTTAAAAGAGAAAATGTGTATTCTCTTAGGATTTTTCTCAAGTTTTTATTTCTAATTTTTGGAAGATCCAAGGATTAGATTTGTTTCTTAATCATTCTCATGTTCTTCATCTTTTAGAGGGTCTAAGAGATTCGAAGAATATTTTTTTAATTAACCATTAGGAGGAATCCGCGAGAAGCTAGTACTTTGAGCGGATCTTCATTCGAAAAACCTCCGATCTATGTTGCAGTCTCGTATAGACTATCTATAGAGATCAGACAACGGCCTCAAGCAATAAGGACAATAGTGGGACTCAACCACGGTGTTCTCAACCCATCCAAATATAAGAGATAAGATCTCTTTACTGACCTAGATATGATCTAGCATTTCTAGAATAGTTCCAGATCTAGGTATTGATTTGATCAATATCAATCTTTCATGTTTTAATTTTCTAATTTATGTTTGCATCATGACATATCATAGATCTCAGATGTAGGGTTTAGTGATTATATCACATGCATAATTTGATTAAATTGTTTAATCTTTATCTTTCACTGCTTGTAAATTCAAAAAAGTTTTGAAATGTATGCATGAAATCCTGTATATTTTCCAACACTGGTATCAGAGCATCTAGGTTCTTATATGACATGATCATATTTATATTAGAATAAATATAAAAATTAAAATATTAAAGATTGCACATACTGATATAAGGTTATCTTGTTATAAGGTTAATCCCTTATAATAAAAAGGTTGTCCTAGTATGTGCTGATCCGAATTTTTGAATCATGAATAAGTTGATATGATCTAAATAATTTTATGATTTATTTTTTAATTTTTAATCTAAAATTAAATAGATGTTAAATTTATTTTAGATTATTTAGATTAGATCTAAATAATATTGGATCGCACATACTGATTATAAGGTTGTCCTACTATAAGGTTTACTCCTTATAGTGAAAAGATTATCCTAGTATGTACTTTATAAATCATAAATAAGTTAGATAAGATCTAAAATAATTTATGATTTATATTTAAAATTTAAATTTAATAATAATTAGTTTATGATCTGATTTTTATCATTTAGGTTAGATCTATATGATATGTTTCATGTTTAGATCTAGATCCTCATGTTGCATATATTGATATGTAGCTTCATTTTTGAATTTAGAATATGTATGACATATTTGCTTTATAGAAATTAAATTATGAACTTACTTTCCACAAAATCTTAGATTTAAAATCCTAGGACATGATCAAAACATTGAAACAAATCAACCATAAATTGAATTTGATTCATTGTAAAATGTTTATACTTTGAAAATGTTTCAAAACTTAAAATTAGAAACTTGTTCTGAGGTTCCAAACCATAACCCATAAGTCTTGAACTTAATTGAGAATTAAGTGATAGTTTAGGATCTCGGTTTGTGATTTGAAGATCCTAAAATAATTTTATAAAATATGGATTAAAGGGTAATGGATTAGCCTTGATTAGGTTATTAACTATGTTAGACCTAGGGTTAGATTAAATATGGACTAAGTTAAGAAATTGATCAAACTTGATCAATAGTTAATTAGGATTAGGTTATTTCTTTTCTATAGATCAATTCAATAGTTGTAGTTGATCAAAGTCTATACATCTAACAAATGAATATTAATCATGGCTCAGTGATCGAGCCCAAGTCTTTAGGTAGACCAAATCAAAACTGACAAATCGATTGGTGTCTAAGATAAATTTAGCATTTCAGATCGATGATTTTAATTGGTAGCCCACTTACTTGGCTATTTTTAATGGTATCTAAAACAAGCTTTGCAGACCTTCTCATCGATCTCACTTACCTGGCCAATGTGGTTAATCAAATCTTGATTAGGTTGCTCATTGATTCGTGCTAATCCATGTCACAAAGAAAATCAGTGAGACTGATTTAGGTGCCCATGGACCAAAATTGATCCTAGTCCTTACCAATGACTTGAGAAGTCAGAGGGAGGATTTAACTTGATGAAGTCAGTGGGAGCAAATTAGTCCATGTCTTCTCTATCCTTAAATCACATCAAAATTTTAAATCCTCTAAAATTATTAGGTCCTTAAAGTAACAAAGTTATGGAGATAACTGAGTCATAGCCTCCCATTAAGTTGGATGATAATGGATCCATTAGCTCAATAATCATTGGAGGCTTAAAGGCCTGGTGCTTATTGACCAATGAAATTATCATTCATAATATGATAACTTGAAAATGTCTCTCTAATGGTGGTTAGGTTGACCAACCAAAGTTGGGCTTAATCATTCATTGGATAGATGCACCAGGTATGATCATGTTAATGGTTGGACCTAACCAGATCCTTGCAGTGGAGGTCAAAGCCTACTGATTAGATTTCTAGGGCAAATTTAAATTACTAGAAATTGTTTAAAGAAACAATTGGTTAAAAAATCTATCCATAGATGTACATGGATTGACCGGCCAAAGTTGGACTTGTGTGCAGTCTATGTGGATTCTAGTATCTGCTAGAAAATTAAAACAATTTTTTGAATTGGAGGTAGAGGCTACCAATTCATACAAAATAGTGTGAGAACCTTTAGACTAAAGTTCAAATCTCTAGACTTAAAATAATTCATATACATTAGATCATTGTTCTCTTTTCTTCAGATTAAGGCTAAACCCTAATTACTCTATTCACTATTAGATAGTGACTGACTTATGGGATCCAACTTTGATAATTAGTATCGAAAGTTAAATTTGATTCAGCAGTATGAATGAATTCGTGCTAAGACTTCTAAGTCTAGTGAAAACAAAAGATCTAGGACTAACTAGAATCAGGCAGAGTGCTTCTACTGCAAGAAGCAGGATCATAGGAAGAAGAATTATCTTGCTCTCCTTGACCTCAACAGGCTGAACAAGAGAAAGGAGCAAGGAGTTGTTCATCAAGGATGTTATATGATAACACCTCTTAATTTGAGATTCTACTACCTAGGTATAGGATACCGGTAGCCTTATGCAATTTGTTGCAAGGACTACAAGTAGAAAAGTTTAAAAATGATGAGGGATTTCTGAATATCTAGGATAGAAGTCCTATTCCAATACTAGCTTTAAGAATTATCAAGCTAATTTTCAAAATAAATGTTATCATTTTGAGTGACTGTCACTTTGTCCATTGTTTATAATCAATGTGATCTTTGTTGGCCTTTTTTTTGACTAAAGATGATCATCATTTATCTATAAAGGGACACTACTACAAAAATGGCCTATGGCAGCAATTTTCGAAATTGCTGACCGCTGTCGTAGATTCGACATATAGCAGCGATTATAGAAAATCACTACCGTAGGTCAGATCTATAGCAGTGGTTACAAAAAACCGCTGCCGTAGGTCAAACCTATAGCAGCGGTTACAAAAAAATTCGATCAAAAAAATTTGATTTCGATGACCATGAATGACGATGCGATGATCTAATAGATGGAGACCTCTGATGAATTCAAAAATCTACAACGATGATCTCGGTGATGTTTATAGCGTACTATCAAAGTTTTACTTCAATCGAATATCGTTATCTTGGTCAATTTAGTATAGGTTAGTTTCGACCGTTAAA
Source organism: Cocos nucifera (assembly GCA_006176705.1). Lineage (NCBI taxonomy): Eukaryota > Viridiplantae > Streptophyta > Magnoliopsida > Arecales > Arecaceae > Cocos > Cocos nucifera. Next base: position 105,355 of record QRFJ01001963.1, on the reverse strand, counting down.
TGATAAACGAGTGATCAAAGGACAAAATGGTGTTTGATTATGAGGTAATTTTTTTTATAAATGATCTTGACTACTATTTTAATCATTTTTTATGGTGGTGATTATAAAATTCAACTCGTGAGATGAAGAACGATCTAAAACTATACATCTCCTGATAACCATTCTGAAACTTCAATGGTTGTTATGCTCATACTTTTACAATATCTGCTTAACATGAATGGTTTATATGAAAATGATTTAAATTTTACTATCATCATCATATAAAATACTTAAAATTATAATAAAGATTATTTAACTAAAAAATTATCTCATAATCGAATGCTGTTTAACCCTTGGATCGCTTGTTTCTAATTTAACGATCGAAATCATTCCGTACTAAATTGACCATGATAACGATATCCAACTGAAGTAAAACTTTGATAGTATGCTACAAACATTATCGAGATCATCGTTGTAGGTTTTTGGATCCATCGGAGATCTTCATCTATCAGATCATCGCATCATCATTCGTGATCGTCGAAATCAAATTTTTCTGATCGATGAAGCTAGGGCCATTGGATTGAGGCGACGTTTTGTGACTATACTCTAATGATAATTATTTAGATAATGAATGATGAAGATGGATATTAAATTTTAAAATTATATAATATTTAGAGAAAAAATAATAAAAAAATTATTTTCAATCTATGGTAGCGGTTATAAAATACTGCTGCTATAGATCTACAGTAGCGGTTCTAGAACTGCTACCATAGATCTATGGCAGTAATTTTGGATAATCGATAACTACTGCTGTAGATCTATGGCAGCGGTTCGATAACCGCTGCCGTAGGTTAGGTTAAAAATTCTCAAATTTTTTCTTTCCTTTCGTGTGTGCTCAATCTCTCTCTCTCCTCCTCTTCATTACTGGGGAGGCTCCTTCCCCTCGACTGGCATTGCCCCTCCTCCACCTCGATCGGCGTCGCCCCTCCTTCCCCCAGACCGATGTCGCCCCTCCTTCGCCCTCTAACCGACGTCGGCCCTCCTTCCCCCTAGGCTGGCGCCGCCCCTCCTTCCCCCCTCCCCCTCCCCCTCCGACCCCCCATCCTCGGTCGCCCCTTCTCGCCACCTGCCACGCCCCACCCAGCCTCCCTACCCCTCCATCCGACCCTCCCTCGACCCCCAGCGAAACCCCCATCCGGCGAACCCCAATCCGACCTTCCCTTGGCCCCCCACGAAACCCCCCATCCGACGAACCCCCCTCCACCCTCGCTTGGCCCCCGCAAAACCCCACCCCCACCCTCCCCCATCTGACCCTACCTCGATCCCTAGGGAACAATCCCTCTGGCAAACCCCCATCCGACCCTCCCTCGGGCCCTGTGAAACCCCCCTCCAGCGAACCTCCATCCACCTCGACCCTCCACCGGCCCCCATGAAAACCCCTCCCCCACACTCTATCCTCCTCCGACCCCTATGCAAAACCAAACCCCCCTTCTAGTGAGCTCCCCTCCACCCTCCTTCGACCCCCGCGAAATCCTACCCCCCCCACCACCACCACCATTCTGACCTCCCCCCGGTCGAGTGTGAAGCCTCCTTCGGCCTCCTCATCACTGTGCCCCTCCCCCTGGACCCCCATCCCGACCGCCCCTGCTCTCTCTCTTTCCTCTTTTTCTCTCTCTCTATCTCACTATCTTGCTTTTATTTCACAGGTTACCTTAGTGCCGTCGTCCTCCTCTAACATCATCACCGATGATCCTTGGAGCTTTCGGTGCGACTCGCTCTCTATAGCCATAGGTATAATTTTTTTTAAATTTTATAGTATTATTTATTAATCATGTATATTTATAATAATTTAATAGAATATTTTAATAAATATTATAAATATTTATTATAATATTATAATTATCTACATATCATAATTTTGGACCATGCCATGGCATCCCTTGGTCGTACCATATCGACGTTGTGACGAGATCTATCAATAAATTCGGTTCGTAAACTGATATTTAGATCTGAACCTAATTTTATTATTATACCAGATCTGAACTCGAATATCCGATGGATCTATAGAGAGAGGAAGGGGGGATTCCGGCCTTCGCCGCCATCATTGGAGGGAGGGGTCCAGCCCACTGATGAGGGAGAGTGGAAATCGAAGAGCGAGAGAGAGAGGAGGGGTCCGATCTCACCGACATCACTAGGAGGTGAGTTCGGCCTTGCCAGTGAGGGAGATCGAGAGAGTGAGAGAGGGAGGGATGGTCTGGCCTTGCGGTAGGGAGATCGAGAGAGGAAGAGAGGAAGATGTGAGATGAAAAAGTTGGAAGAAGGGTTTTCTCACTGTCGTCACGGTGAGAGAGATCGAGAGAGGGGGAGAGGGAGTGATCGAGGGATGGCACACATTGAACAGCTTGGATTAGTCAGTGGCTACCGTGAAAAGCCGACTGGGGGGACCCTAGCCGGATTCTAGCATGGAGCAACTGTCTCAGGCACGGAGCTGGCTCAACTTTTGAGCGAATAGAATTTGATATGTCTCTCTAAGATTCCAACTTTAAGCCCTAAGGTGCCACCATCATCTACTTTATTCTTCTTTCAGATTTTTGGATTAACACCAAGGTTCATACAAGAGATTGGATCTATGGCTGTTGCTCATCCTTAATTATTTATGAATGTAATTCATATTGTAGAATTTATTGCATAACATTTTCTGAATGTTTATATCATGTTGCTTTTATTTATTACATTGCATAATGATAGACCCGTCAATTGATTAGTGTACATATTAGAGACTATTTATTGATGCTATACTAATATTATTGTTCAATATGTTATATTGATTAATATTTATTAACGTTGCAGGTCACGATGGCACCAAAACGCTATCTAGCTTTCACCCCTACCCCTTGATGGGTTACGCGTAGTTCAGTATCCGAGGAGCAGTCGGAGCATACTCCATCCATTTCGGCATTGGTTGCTCAGGGACCTCCACCACTGGCATCTACTCCATCGGCGATATCTACTCCACCGATAGCTGAGCCTCTACCGTCGTCCATATTTGAGGCACATGCTATTATGCAGGTATCTGAGTGTATGTTTTTATTATATTAGCACAACTTTATTTTTTATATAGTATCTGTACACTTATATATGTACATAACGTATTTACATTGCAGGTGCATCATCCAGTCGGACATTTTGTGGTCCCATATGTATGGCACACATGTAGAACCACCAACATTAAGTGATGGTCTATTACGATGCAGAGGGGAGGCTGGTAGCGGAGACCACGCGGGAGATGCATTTTTTTTTGGAGTGCTTGTGAGGCGGTCGGACATCATTCTCGTAGAGCCCAGAGACTAGTGTTTGATGGATGCTGCCATCAGAGATCGAGTATGGGAGGAGATATGGGTAAGTATATGAATCTTAGTTATATTTATGTATTTTATATGTTTACACTATATATGTTTGATTAGAATAATTTTGTAACTAATTTTTGATAAATTTGTGTAAAGAAGGTACAACTTTTTCGATCATGAGAGGGCTCGAGATACCCGACTGAAGAAGATCGGAGAGTTGTACCGAGGTTACAAGATCAAGCTCCATAGAGAATGGCTCGAGCACTGATGAGACACTTCGGAGGAGCTTATTTCCTAGATATAGGACTGTCCTCCGAGTCAGTGGGAGAGGATGGTTAGACACTGGAGGAGTCTGGAGTTTGAGATAAAATTTCTAACTTTTAAATTTTTCAATACACTTAAAGTTTTATTTAAATATTTTTTAAATATTTATTATTTATTTAAATACTTGTTAGACTACCTCCCATCAGAATTGGAAGAACCGTGCAGCTCAGGAGTATATGCATACTCTAGGCCGCAAGTCTATGGTCAGTCGTATGCATAGAGAGGTAATTAATTTTAAATCTTACTAGATAAATTAAATTCATATTTTTTATCATCTTTCTAATAAATTTATTCTTTGTTATAACTGATGAGAGATGGAGTGATGCCCAGCCATAGCGAGATCTTCCGATCCAGCTGCACGGACAAGATGGATAGGCCGATGAACGCCACGATTGGGCGTATTTTTGTAAGTATTAAATATATTAGTATATATGATTAGTATTATAGCATTTCTTATAAAATTTTATTTTAATTTATAAT
>QRFJ01001963.1:0-95000 GCA_006176705.1 Cocos nucifera | reverse complement strand
GCAGATCGACCGCAACATGGTGTATGTGGATGATATGCACGTCAAAAGTCGAGCTTCAATAGACCACCTCGCCGCCCTTTAAGAGACCTTCGGTGCACTCAGGAAGCACAAGATGAAACTAAATCCGACCAAGTGCACCTTTGGCGTGATCTCAGGAAAGTTTCTGGGATTCATAGTGTTAAGACGCGGGATTCAAGCAAACCCCAAGAAAATCTGAGCCATTCAGGAGATGACTACCCCAAAAACGATCAAAGATATTTAGCGCCTGACTGGGAAGGTGGCATCCCTAGATCGTTTTGTCTCAAGGTCGGCCGAATGATGTGTGCCCTTCTTTCAAGTTCTCAGGCAACTAAAGAACTTCTGCTGGATAGCGGATTGCCAACAGGCATTCGAGGAACTTAAAAACTACCTCGACTTATCCCTATTGGTGGCAAAGTTCGAACTTGGAGAGGAATTATTCTTGTACCTGGCTGTCTCCCCAGTGATCCTAGTGGCAGTCCTGGTCAAAGAGGAAGCGAAGATGCAGCGATCGGTCTACTATGTGAGTCGGATCTTGAGGGATGCGGAGATAAGGTACTCAAGGTTAGAAAAACTGATTTACTCTCTTCTAATTGCTGCCCAGAAACTCCGACCTTATTTTCAGGAGCACACCATTATGGTCCTCACGGATCAACCAATAAAAGTAGTCCTGCATTGAGCAGACGCTTCTGGGAGAATTGCAAAATGGGCAATCGAGCTCACAGAGTTTGACATCAACTACTGACCCAGGCCATCGATCAAGGCCTAGATATTGGCGGATTTTGTGTTAGAATGTACCATTCCAGTCTAACCCGAGCCTGAACAGAATGAGATCGGTGCCTTGCTATCGCAGTCGAACTTCTTCGAGGAAAGTGCTGACCTCCCTGAAGGCTTTTGGGCTCTGCATGTGGATGGCTCATCCAACTCCATCGGAGCTGGTGCGGGGCTGGTCTTAATTAGCCCTAAGGGCATCGTCGTCGAGTACGCACTATGCTTTGAGTTTCCTACGATCAACAATGGGGTCGAATATGAAGCGCTGATCATCGGATTAAAAATAGCGAAGAAAATAAAAGTAGATCAGTTTTAAGTCTTCAGCGAGTCCCAGCTGGTGGTATGCCAAGTTAATGGCAGCTACGAGGCATGGGAGAACAGTATGGTGAGATACCTTGGGAAGGTGAGGGATTTGACCCCGACCTTTGACAGTTTCAGCATCCGATAAATTTTGAGGGCAAAAAATGTTAGAGCTGATCTTCTCTCCAAGTTAGCCACTTTAGCCCCAGTTGAGCTTCCCAAAGAAGTATTCTTGGAGGTTTTGAAGTGCCCAACCATAGAGAAACCCTAGGTCATTCTGCACACAGAATTCGAGCTGAGCTGGATTGACCCGTTGATTGCTTACCTCAAGGAGGGGGTCCTTCCTCATGATCCGAAAGAAGCTCGGAAGCTCAGGAGTCAAGCCTCCCGCTACGTTTTACATGAAGGCAAGTTATATAAGAGATCGTACTCCCTCCCACTACTGAGATGTCTCGAACCTTCAGAGGCTGATCTTGCACTCTGGGAGGTGCATGAAGGACTCTATGGAAGTCACGTAGGAGCCAGGTCCCTATCGCAAAGACTACTTCGGCAAGGGTACTATTGGCCGACCTTGGTTTGCGATTTTGTGGAGTATGTGAAAAAGTGCGATCGTTGTCAGAAGAACACAAACATACAAAGATAGTCGGCCTCCGAGCTTGCTCTGCTAAGTGCATCTTGGCCATTTGCGCAATGGGGAATGGACGTACTTGGCCCCTTCTCAATGGCATCCGGGCAGCGAAAGTTCCTCCTAGTCGCAATCGACTATTTCACCAAGTGGGTCGAAGCCGAACCACTAGCGAAGATTACTGAGGCCAAGGTGCAGGACTTCGTCTGAAAGTCACTTATTTGTCGGTTCGATCTGCCCCGAATCCTTATAATCGATAATGGGCGACAGTTTGCTGGGACGAGATTCGTCGAGTTTTGCGAAGGACTAAACATCTCTCACCGCTTCACATCGGTGGCTCATCCACAGGCCAATGGGAAAGCTGAGGTGACCAACCGAACTCTACTGCAAGGCATCAAGACAAGGCTCAACAGTGCAAAGGGGGTCTGGGTGGACGAACTCTACCACGTCCTCTGGGCATACCGAACTACACAAAGCGTGCCGATTGGAGAACACCTTTCGCCTTGGCCTTTGGTACGAAGATAGTTATTTCGATCGAACTTAAGCTCCCATCTACATGAGTCGTGGGCTTCAACAAGCAGCTTAACTCTCAGGACCTCAGAGTTAACCTCGACCTACTGGAAGAAAAAATGGAGGAAGTCCGCATCCGGATGGCAGCCTACAGATGAAAGGTGGCCCAGTACTACAACTCCAGAGTTAGAGATAAGACATTCAGAGTGGGGGACCTAGTGCTTCGGTGAGCCGCCGTCTCACAGCCCAGAGCCAAGGGAAGCTCACCCCAAATTAGGAAGTTCCGTATGAAGTGGTGGAGGTCGTTCGGCCTAGAATTTATCTCCTAAAGGAGCTTTGAGGAATAATGCTTCCCCGATCTTAGAACTCAGAAAACCTGAGGATGTATTACCAGTAAACTATCTTTAATAAGACTGCTTCGTTTAGCATTATTGTTTTCTGGTACAAGAATTACATGATGACAGGAGAGAAATGAGCGAAAGTGGCCCGTTAGGAATAGGAGGAGAACCTCATCCTAACGCGAGCAAAGTCGAAGGCCTCATTCACTTTAGACGAGATGGGGGGAGAGGCCCTGACAATGGCCCTTGCGTGCCCCCACAGCCCGTTAGGAACAGGAGGAGAACCTCATCCTAATGCGAGCAAAGTTGAAGGCCTCATTCACTTTAGACGAGATGGGGGGAGTGGCCCTGACAATGGCCCTTGCGTGCCCCCATAGTTCATTAGGAACAGAAGGAGAATCTCGTTCTGATGTGATCAAAGTCGAAGGCCTCATTCACTTTAGACGAGATGGGGGGAGAGGCCCTGACAACGGTCCTTGCGTGCCCCCACAGCCCATTAGGAACAGAAAGAGAACCTCATCCTAACGTGAGCAATGTCGATGGCCTTGTTCACTTTAGATGAGATGGTGGGAGAGGTCCTGATAGTGGCCCTTACGTACCCGCACAGTCTGTTAGGAACAGGAAGAGAACCTCATCCTAACACAAGCAAAGTCCAAGTCAGAGCTCCAAAGTCTACAGGATATAGGATCTCCATCAACTTTGGCTGCAAGATGAGATTTCTCCTAAGGTAACCTCTGGGGCAGGAGATATGATCCCCCAAACTTCAACTTCAATGGGTGTGGAGCCCGAAAAAGGACTTTGGCTGTCGCCTATTTTGGTACTTCCTTCCTTCGAATTTCAAACTCGAAAGTGGAGGGATTATTGTTGGGGATAAACCCCACTCCCATCGAAGTCCAATCAAATGCTCAGTCGATAATGCAACCGGTAGTCACGAAAAAGCTTCAGCGGACAAGCCTTAGCCGAGCTCTTTAGTGGCCCAGCTCCTTGCGGACTCCTCCAGCGGTAGGGCTTCTATGGAAGCCGAGCTCCTTGCGGACTCCTCCAGTGATCGAGCTTCTATGGAATCCGATCTCCTTACAGGACTCCTCCAGCGGTCGGACTTCTACGAAAGCCAAGCTCCTTGCGGACTCCTCCAGCGGTCGGGCTTCTATGGAAGTCAGACTCCTTACGGACTCCTCCAAGGGTCGGGCTTCTACGGAATCCGATCTCCTTGCGGACTCCTCTAGCGGCCGGGTTTCTATGGAAGTCAAGCTCCTTACGGACTCCTCCAACGATCGGGCTTCTATGGAAGCCAGACTTCTTGTGGACTCCTTTAGTGGCCGGGCTTCTACGAAAGCCAAGCTCCTTGCGGACCCCTCCAGCGGTCGGGCTTTTATAAAAGTCGGACTCCTTGCAGACTCCTCCAGTGGTCGGGCTTCTATGAAAGTTGGATTCCTTGCGAACTCCTTGAGCGGCCAAACTTCTCAGTGGCTGAACTTCTACGGAAGCCGAACTTCTTACAGACTATCGACGGATTCCTATCGACGATCCTACTACTAAACGGTTACACGACAATAACGATCGACATTTATCAAGTTAATAACGATCGACATTTATCAAGTCAATAATGATCAACATTGATCGGGATAGTTACGATAATCATTAATCAAGGTAGTTACAACAAGCTCCGCCTATAAAAAGGGACCCTCCAGATATACTTAGGCTAGGTTCAAAAAAACTCTTCTCTCCTCCTTGAAACTCTACCGAACTTTCTACTGAGCACTCCATATCTGTTGGCCAGAGTTAACTTGACCATCAGAGGGTCCTGTCGGAGCCACCCCCCACTGGCTCCAAATGGGACTTCGTTTTGTAGGTCACCGACGGTGACCTCATCCTCCTCCACTCTAGCTCGATCCGGCGTCAACCAAATTCTGCACCAACAAGATCTAATCACATCTCATGTGATATCTAAAATTACCTAATTATTAGATCAAAATAAATTTAAATAAGATCTAAACAGTTTATTAGAACCTAGCTCTGATACCAATTGAAGGAGAAATCCTGATTTTTTGGATCAGATTCGTTTTGATCTGATTGGATCAAGAGAAATATTTCAAAAATTTTTCTTTTAAATCTATATCAGATTTATGATATTTTAGATCTAATTTTATAGATCTAATAAAATAAAATAAAAGTAAATTAAATTTGATTTAATTTTATACCTTTTATTGGGTAATCAGATTATCTTGTGATGATCCTGCTAATTGCTTGATGTTCTGGATCTAGCCATGCAAGTACCTGGCTTCTATCGGTATCTACTTGGATTGGATCTAAAGATCTTCTCCTTCTTGATTACCTCTCCAAATATTAGATCTAGATCTGATTTGGAGTATCTTCAAAACTTCTTTTCAAGATCTAGAATCGTCTCTTGCAGCAGTGCTGCCTTCTTTCTTTCTCGTCACCTTTCTCTTACTTGGATTGCACCAAACTGGAGCCTAAATCTCCTTAGGCATGGAGAGGAGAGAGAGAGCCAGAAGATGGCATAGAGGATGGAGAGGGATAGCCTTGTGGCATTGGCTATTAGAGATTCTCTTCTAGGCTTGGCGCAGATAGGGTTTTTATAGATCCTACTGCGCCATGCAGTGCCACATCATCTTGGCCAATCACGTTGCTTCATACAATCAGATTTAAATCTGATTGGTAGGATGACATCACCTGATCTAATCAGATGAGAGCCCCCTCAAATCATCCTTAGGTGGTGCTAAGACTGGTCAAAGCTGAGTCTTAGGTGCCTTCCTAAGTTGATTCCAAGAAGCAACCTAGAGTCCCATATATATGGGACTCCAGGCATCCCTATCATTGGGTGCACATCTTTCTAAGCATGCACCCCTTTCTTTCCATTTTCTAGCAAGGAGACAAGCTCCTATCTGCTCTCCTATGGGTGCATGACATATAGGCAGATGTCTAAGTATCAAAGGTCAACGTTTGACCAAAGTCAAAAGACAAGAATTGGCAGGTGATGGAAAATGACAGGTGTTGTCTCTAATTTATCTCATAAATTAAGACATCCCTTTTCTAACCTGGACAAGCTCCAGTCAGACTAGATAAAGGTATCTGAGTGAGCACAAAGACATTTGGCTCAATTGAGACAACTTTTAATGATAGTAGAAGGAGAACATTAGGCTCAATCGTGTGCTAGCATGATTTTCTTGAACCTAATTGAATCTAATTCAAATCAATTAAATTGAGTTAGTCCAATTGATGATATCCAGATCCTAATCCTTATTTGTGTGATCTAGTTAGGTTCAGTTCTATATGGTAATGGGATATGTCGTGATCTCTATCATCGACATCATCGAAATACCTTCCGATGGATTAGAACTCTTCTGATTCAGATAACTAGAATGATCGATCATCTAAATCATTCTAATTGCTCCCAAAATCTACCAATGATACATAGCAGTGTATGGTGGCAACCCATCAAAACTGAAAACGAACCTCTCGGTGCAGCTATCTATGTGATTAAGTTCTTCTATCTTGAGCTTCGATCAGATTAGGGTTAAGGTAAACTCATCAAACCCTAATTTTTGTCATATGATTTAATCATTTGATTCAAGTCTGATATAAAAATCTTAATAGAAATTCTTTCTATTATTTCACTCTACCATGGCCATGTGCTATGGACTTGATTCTCATGATCATCATAGGGTTGCTCCTCATCTATCGAGGTAGATAGATTCCCTCCTGGTGCAATCCAATTCCTACAATGAACATGCTATAGCCAACATACACCTCAGAATTTTGAATGGCTAAGAGACTGAGTTATGGTGTAGTCAAACTATAACATCCTTAAGGTAAATTGTCGATACAGCTCAGATCAAAGAACCAAACATACCACTACAGCTTCGAGCCAGTCATCGATGAGAAGGTAGACTTTCTTATGACTGCTCGAGGTGGTCACGCTCAGTGCCCTCATTCTCTAACGAGTATCTGTACTCTCGCTCTGATGTCTCTACACCATAAACTCAAGACTCATCTACTATAAAGAAGCGATTGTACACCAACCTTTCGGATCAATCACCATCCTCATATGATCCTATGGTCAGGAGCATTTTATGAGTTAATAATGAAAATTCTTGTCTTAAATTTTTAACTCTTGAAAATAAAAATTATCATTATCATTAACTCAAGGGATGTATCATAGACGCTAAATACACATTTATGATAGAAAATAATCCATTTTATTATTTATAGTCAAAATTATAATTTTGCCCCTAGAAGTGTATTACAAGTGTTAGTTAATTCTGGTTTCTAGGGCACACATATCTAACATTATACAAGAACCATAGGCCAGGGTTCTAAGAATATTCTTTTGTGTACATTCGATCTATTCAAACATTGGGTACCATTGCTAGATGGTCATTCTGATTGGTACAAAAATTGGTTCCAATGCTATCAACTTAGGTTCGAACCTATAGGATCACATAAATTAGAGGTTGTAACCTGATCAGATAGTTGATCAATGATTTTGAATCATTCTAAGATCAAACAATCAATATGATTGATGTTTGACCTAATGCAAGTGTTGCAGGAGGATCGATTAGCAATTGGATTGCTAATTGATTTAATTTAAGTGAGTAATTAGGCTGAGATCAAGTCTAATTGAATTAGATTCAATTAAAATTAGTTTAAACTTAATTAGATTAAGTTCAATTAATTTATTGGATAAGCCAATTGTAAGGAAGAACAAGTCCTAGTTCAATTAGAACTTGAGTGCACATAATTTCTAATTTGATTAAAAATTGAATCAAAATTAAATTTAATTAAATATGATATAATTAGGCTTCTAATTGGATTAGAATTGCCTATTAATTAGGTTGACTCAAAATTATTTTGATTTGGGTTCAAAAAGTCTTGACCTAGTCAAAATAGGAGAGTCCTAGTAAGACTAGGACTCCTCCTTTTCTTGCGCCACTAAAAGCCTATGCTACTTAATAATTCTACATTATTTATGTAAATTTCTCCATGCCTAAGATAAGTTCTCCATGCCCCATATTTGGTTTGTTTTAGAATAATTTTGAATTGATCAAAATTGGAAAGTGGTTATGCATAGGATTCCATTTAATAGAGTCCCTTCAAACCAAAAGTCCTCCCTCCTCTTTTGGAAATAATCTCATGCCCACCTAGAATTTTTTTTGTCACCTATTTTTTTCTCTTGTATGTGGGTTTGCTGGTGCTCATGCTTGATTTTAAGGGAGGGGGGTCCAAGAGTTGGATGCCCCCTATAAGTCTTTCCCAACCTTGGGGCGCCACTTTTTATGGAGGTAGGCATCAAAAATCCCTGAGGTTTTCCATGAGAATTCTAGAGGAAATAGAGGAGAGGGCATGGGGGTTATAGGCGCCTATTATCTTAGAGGAAAGGCCTTCTTTTGAACAACAAAAGTTGATGTCCCGATGAAGATAAAGGTAAGACAAGATTGTCTTCTCTTGTAGTTTTTTTTCAAGTTATTTTCTTCTTATTTTTATATGATTTCTCTATGATAAAAATTTGAGAGAGAGAGGGAGATGGCATGGAGGATGGATGCTTCAACAAGTTGGGGCATGGTGTTTTAATTTGGACATGATTTGATCATGTCCTGATGAGAAAAGAAGAAGAGAAGGTCTTCTCTTAGGATTTCTTTAAGTGCCCTTCTTCTCTATCTCTTTGTGTGACTATGAAAAAAATCAGAAAGTAAGAGATCTAGGATATAAAAAAAGTCCTAGAAGAAAAGGTCTCCTCTTATCCTGACATAGAGATATCTTCAGGATATCAACTATTGATGTCCTAAAAAAGAAGATGTGTATTCTCTTAGGATTTTTCTCAAATTTTTATTTTTGATTTTTAGAAGATCTAAGGGTTGGATTCCTTTCTTAATTCAAAGATTGGGTTACCATAGCCATCCAGTCATCGGAGGAAAGTAGGGTTTAAAGGCCCTCTCCTCCCATTCGATGGGGTTCTTCTATGATGGTAGGGGTGTCACTATGATTGTATCCCAAAAAAATAAAAAATGAAAGAAATTTATTAAAATAGTTTTAATCTAAAAATTAAATAAGAATTAATTTTGATTAGAACTAAAAATTAATTCATGGTTTAATTTTTTAATGTGCTTTATTTTCTATTTGAAACTTGCAATAGGTTGCTGTTTATGAAATGAGATAATCCATTTATGAAATGAGTCGATCTATTTAGTAAATAAAAAATAAAAATTATAAAAATATTTTATAAATTTAAAAATAATTTTGAACACCGAACCCCAACCCATTAGCCCAATACTTAATTAAAAATTAAGGATTGTCTAGTAGGATCTAGAATTATGAATTAAAGATCCTATGATAAAAGCATAAACTATGGATTAATGAGTTAGATGAATTAAGTTCATTAATTAGGTTAGACCTAAAGTTAGTTTAAAGAATGGATTTAATTAGATTAATTGATCAAATCTAACCAAGTGTTGATTTAGGTTAGGGTTAAGGATACTTTAGATTCAATTTTAATAGTTATAGTTGGTTAAGTCCATGTCTTCAACGAGAACCAAATAGACTTGATTTATGGCTAAACGATCGAGCCTGAAATTACTAGATGGATCAAATTGAAATTAATTAACCGGTTGGTGTCTAACGTAAGTTTGGCAGTTTAAACTAGTGGATTTTAATTGGAAGCTACTCACACTGGTTCGATCTTTGATAAGTTAATGGTATATTCCTTCCACTGATCTTACTTACCTGGCCAACATGGTCAGTTAGGTTTTGATTAGATCACTTGGTGATTCAAGCTAACCCATGTCAATTAGGAATCAATGTGACTGATTTCAATTAGTGAGATTGATTTAGGTGCCCATGGACCTATATGTTCCTAGTCCTTATCTATGACTTAGTGAAGTCACTGGGAAGATTTGACTTGGTGAATTCATGGAAGTAATTTGGTTCATATCTTCTCTATCCTTAAATCACATGTAATTTAAATTCTCTAAATTATTATATTCTTAAAAATGATAAAGTTATAGGGATAACTAAGTCATAGCCTCCCATTAAGGTGGATGGTGATAAGAGCACGATATTATCGTTAGGACACCGTGTTTATTAGTTTAATTCTAACTTCTTAAAAATAATTAAAAACATGTAGATAGTAGCGAGTCGGGTCGAATCCATAGAAAGATAGCATTTTAGTTTTGAAATCTTTGAGTGTTTTTTTAAAAAAAATAATTATAAAATAGAGTTGAAGTTGGAAAATAGAATTTAAAATTATAATAAAAATAAATAGAAAAAATTAAAATAGTATGAAAATAAAATTTGATATTAAGATCTACTATCTAGATCTTAGCATCTACTTGCAATAAAATTAAAGAGCAATAAAATTAAATTTATAATAAAAATAAAGAGCATGAAATTTAAAAAAGCAAAAAAGTAAATTTTGCATTAATTAAAATTTAATTTAAAATTTAAATACATGAAATTAAAAAGATAAGAAAAATTAGAAGCAGGTTGATCTTGATCTTAGATCGATGTTGGCATTGAGATGGTGTAGAAGACAACTCTTCCTATTGGCACTGTCTACCTCGATGCAACTTTGAATCCCAAGCATGGTTCTACCATATACCATCATCTTTTCTTAATCGAAGATAACTTGATTTGATGGCCTAGTTTCTTTTAAATAGATGTTGGAGGGTTGGAACCTTTGCTGCTAGGCAATGTGGGACTAAAGAGAAGTTTTGATTAGCAAAAATGGTGAAATCCAAGTAAAATTTGGTTTAAAATACTGCTAGATTGCATCTTGTTGAGTTTCATGAGTTTTGGCCATTAGATCCTGATCAAACGACTTGAAAAATCTTAAAAAGCCTAATCACAGTTGGAATTAATATTGGCTGTTGGATAGCATTCATTAGGAGAGTTTTGACTATTGGATTGCATTTGGGTGTTTGAATCACCGTCGGGAGCTTTGTCAGCTGTTGCATTATTGTCTGGAATGCTCGTAGCCATTGGATGGCACTAAGATGAAGTCGGGAGTCCAATATCAAATCAGAATCGTCCTGCACCATTGGATCTAGATCGAGAAAGAGATGGACCATCCGATCGTGCATCTGGGCGTCTGTGGACCTTGTGAATCGGAGATACCGAAGACCTAGACCAATCCGCACATGACACACTAGCCAAAACTACCAAAATATCCCATAGATTACATTTTTTAGTTGTGCACCTATTAAGAATCCATGGTGGACTGAATACTATAGTGGTCCACCATGGACCGCATGTAATTTGACGTCATGCTGATGTCTACACTAGAGGGAGAATGGGCCAGGCGTTGGGCTTTTTTTGCATGCAGGTCGAGCTGCTAGCAAGCTAAGCTATGTTGATAGGCATGTGAGTGGAGCGGGCCTAGTTTGCGGGTGGACTAAACCAGGCCAGGTTCAACTGAACTGGTCTAGTTATTTATTTATTTTTTTTTGAAAATTCATATTGGATCTATTTTAACTCCAATTTGCTCCAAATTTATTTTGTGTGAACTAGAAAAATGAGTTTGTTTTATTGGTGAATATATTTCTTAAAAAAATAAATAAAAATATTAATTTTTAAAAATAAAAATAAATTAATTAATAAATTAATATTTTTATCGATGAATTTATGTTACTTATCACACCTCCCAACTTAAGCTTTGCTCATCCTCGAGTAAAGAAAGAATTTAGTTTTGAAAATCTTTTAAGCTTTAGAGTTTTGAATTTTATCGAGCAGTTTTCAAAATTGCCATTGATATTCAGTAAAGCTTAAGTGAGGTATGTCATTGGGGTATTAGTACTTACCAATCTAAAAATTAAGCAAAGAACATTTAACCTTTCTTAACTTTTTCTAAGTTAACCTATCTTTATCTCTGAATTGTCAAAACATTCCCATGGGCAAGTATGTTGTTATTTCCATCCTTCATTTATTAAATTTTTTTATTCATATTGCTTACTTTTTGACATGAATATTATTGCTTACTCAGGCAACCAGATCCGATTACTCGGTAAAAAACCAATATATATATATTTTTAATAACATTGTACCATTATTTAGTATCTTAATCTCTTAAGTTTTCTATTTGATCCATGTAACGAGTCTTAGGCTAATGACTCCCAAACCAGTTGATTTTAGGATATCAGGTATAAAATATCCCTTGGACTTACTAGCTTGAATCAAATAGATTATGAGTTAAGACTAGCTTTACAATGAACTTCTTTGTCCTTCCCATCTTTTGATGTGAAACTCAAAACTTGCTTAGGCAAAGAGACTCGGTTACTTAGTGAGAAGTACTTGAAAACTATTTTATTTTAAGAATAATTTTTTTATGAAGAAACATATAGTTACTCTATATAAGTCCATAAAAAGTAAACTCTTCTTTGATGCTGGTAGAAAAATAAAAAATGCTCAAAGAAAATTTATTTATGTTCTAGACTTAACTCTTTATTGAATTTTCTTAATACTTGATTCCTTAATATCTCACTAATTCTCTGATATGTGCATCAATTTTCTTTTAAAAATTCTTAGATCAACTCGATTCTTAAGCATAATCGGGTGTCTAAATGCTAAATACTAACTTCTTCAAGGACTTTAAAATTTTAAAACTTTTTATTATTCTTTCTTCCAACTTAATTGACATTGTCCTCAATAGAGAAAAAAATAAAGAGTATAATAAAGAATAGGAAAGAATACACCTAACTTGATATGTTTTTAGTCCAGCATTAGTCTTGAAAATTTGGCTCTTCCTCCAACTTATTCAAAATATCCTAAAAAGAAAGTAAACTAAAAAGATAAATTAGATGCAAGAAAATTAAATATTGGATTGCCTTCCAATAAGCGTTAAGTTTACTGTCTTCAACCAGACACAAGATAGTCTACCTATCCTGTATCAAATACTAGATTGATAAATTTCAATAATTTTGGATTGCCAATCTTAAGAAGATAGCTTGTGATCTCTTAATTGATATATTTATTATTGATTATGGAAATATAATTTATGACCCTATTCTCAGACTCTTGTTTCTTAAGAATTTCTTCTATTTATTCTTCTAAAATGCTCTTGAATTGAGTTTTTGGGCTAGGAATTAATTTCAATGTAATGGGTATTGAAAGGGTGACTAAAGGTAAATTTAATTATGGAGGTAAATTAATATAATCTTGTTTAAACAACTCCATTGGCTCTTCATTGTATGCCCCTTGCCCCATGTAAGAAGAACCGGCTTCTAGGGCCGAAGATAATAGAACTTTAGGTTATAAGTCTTGGATAAATCATCTGTTCTCTTCTTTTCTTTGTCTATCTTCTTTAAATTAGAATCAGCATCAGTACTAGTTCCGAGCTCAGGTTCTTCTATATGGTTAGTATTAGTACTAACCTCTTTTTCTAAATTCTTAATTTGGCTAGTATCAGTACTAGCCTCTCGTACCTGATCTTGGTATGGATCCTTAAGAATTTTATAACTTTTAAGTTCAAAAAATACTTTAGCATTCTCTAATTAGAGATTCCTAGGTGGAACATTAGATTGATAATTAGGTCCAGATGGTTGGTAGATATAAGGTGGATTATTTATGAAAATTGGTTGGCTTGATAATTAAGCTAGTTCTCTTCTCATGGTAAACTCAACTAATTATCCTACTTAAGCTTCTAGCCTGGTGATAGATTATTGTTAAGTTAAGATTGATTATTATTGATTTAGAATTAATTATCATAGTTAGTTAAATCTATCATCGGCTAAATTGGTCTATTGAGGAGATGGGTATGATGGCTGATTATAATGCAATGACTAGATAGACCGACTAGGCTGACCATTATTATAGGTATAGTTTTGATATTGGGGCCTATTTTGATAATTTTACATGGGCAAAATTTAGGTCTAAGCCTGAGTCTATTGGGATATCCAAGAAAATTTAGGATGGTTCTGCTAATCTAGGTTATATGAGTTTAGAAAAGGATCATTAATTGGCTTGGAGTAGCCTTGTATAGTTTGATCTTGTTCTTGGATAAAAGATAAAAATTATGTAGCCGTGGGACATTCACTCATATGATGGGTTGGGTTAATAAAAATAGAATAAATCTCCTGATAATTAGAGAGTGATGTGAATTATACAAGAGATTATTAACCTCAGGTTATGTTGATCCATTGATTGATTTTGATGATTCCAAAATATTGAGTATAAATGATACTAATCATGTATTTCAAGAATGTATGTAGGTCATTTTAGGTATTCAAATTTAAAAAATTAATTCAAGAAAAGATCCACACAAAAATCATCAAGTCAAGAGCTTCAAGAAAATTGAATTGATAAAGATCCTTAAAGAAGGACAAAATCATAATTTCATCAAGTTAGAAGAAAATATGTTTCGAAAGCCTCAAGAGCAACTAGAGAAAAATTTTGATCTTTTAGAGGCAATTTCATATTTTTTGGACGTCAATTTGAAAGAAAATCAAGTTTTAGCAAAAGGATCAACCCTTGGGATAACCCTTAGGTCATCTCCTTTTGAAATGGACAGCTTGGTATACTTTGGCACATTATTTTTATATGGCCTCACAAAAGGGTCGACCCATGGGTCGACTCCTGATGAAAGGGTCGACCTCTATTGCATAAAAACAGAAAGTAGAAGCTGAATTTTTTAGTGCAGTCCAAGTGCTAACACTTGAGCACAAGGTGTCGATCCTAGATCATAAGGTGTCGACCCCAGATCAAAAAGTATCGATCCTAATGTCGGGACAGGTTGCAATGGCTAATTTTTTGTACTTTTTCAATGGACTCTTTTCATTCCAAATGGCTAGTTCAAGCCCTTCAATGGTTTAAACTCTCTCTCCAGCCATTGTGAAGACTATTTAAAGATGGAGAATCAAAAGAAAAAGGAAGAAAGTGGATTGAAAATAGAAATCATTCAAATTGTGAGGTTTATTAAATATCTAAAGAAAAAGAGAGAAAAGAGAGGACTTTGTGCATCAAATTTAGAGAGCTTCCAAGAGTGATCATCCTCAGTCATTCAAGCTTTCTCTCAACCTTCAAAAGAGAGAATACAAAGCTTCAAGAGCCATCTTTCAGCTTTTCCATCAAACTTCAAAAAGAGTTTTTTTTCTTTTTATTTTATGCTAAATTCTTATACTTGTATTTTTGTTTCTTTACAAGTTTTTTTGAAAGAAAGAAACTTGGGGTATAAGTTGGTCCAAGCTGATAATTGGATGGTGTAAAGCTTATGGTTGGTGCTCCTAGGTTAAAACCAACTGGGTTGATAGTGAACATGGAAAAACTATCGATGTAGGGTTGTGGTTGATGAGCCTGGAAAACCAACTAGATTTGTTTGTAATCCTGGGTCAAAACAAATGCACTGTATCTAGGGATTATAGTAAAACTTCTAAGGGCATAGCTTGGAGAGTGGATGTAGGAGTGATTGCTCCGAACTACTATAAAATCTTTGTATGTTTGTGTTGTATTTCTTTCTCCACTGCTTTACATATCTTGCATGCTTTAAATTACTAATCACTTGCAAATTTGGTTTTACTCTTGCTTAAGTTTATCCATATTTGATTCCGTTGAATATACTATTCAATTTTATTAAACTAAACTAAGTTAAGTAAGGCACATACTTGTTTAGAGTTAATTTTAGCCAAATTTTTTTAAACCCAATTCACCCTTTCTCTTGGGTTGCAACCTCTGGGCAACAAGTGGTATCAGAGCAGAGGTGCTCTATTATTTATTATTGATCTAACCGTCAAAAGCCAAGATCTTGGCAATTTAAAATGAAATCTCATTTTAATGAAGGCCATTCCATTGATCGACCCCCATTATTTGATGGCTCAAATTATACTTATTGAAAAGCTAGTATAAAAATCTTTATTTAAGCATATGGCTATAATCTATGGAAGATTATTATCAATGGCCTACACACACCCAATGCATTGATTCATGATAAAGAAATGGCCCAACCTAATGCTAAGGCCATGAATATACTTTATTGCTCGGTAGATATTAATCTATTTAATGAAATTTCTTCATGTATTTAAGTGAATCAAATATGGAAGAAATTAAAAACTACTTTTGAGGAAGTAAATCAAAGAAAAATATCAAGCTCCCAGAAAGAAAAGAAAGTTCATCCTAACTCATGCCTCATAGTGCATGAGGATGATAATAGGAAAAGAAGAAGAAACAAAGAAGAAAGAAAGCAATAATTAAGGAGGAGCAAAGCAAAGAAGATAATGAGAAAGAAGAGGAGGGTATAGCAAGTTGTTGCCTCATGGCTCAAAATAATGAGGTATATCATGGACACTTCTATGAATTTACTTTTAATGAATTATATGAAGTTTTCAATGAGTTAATGGATGAATATAAAAAGATAAAGCTACAAAATAAAAAACTTAAAAAAATCTAATCTATCTTTGGCCGAAGAGAAAGACAAAACTTTGAGTAAAAAAGATCTTTTGAAAAATATAGAAAACATGACCAAAGATTTTTTTTTTTGAAACAAATAGAAGTCTTAACTAAAGAAAAGGAAAATCTTGTAAAATCTAAAAATTTTTTAGTTGAAGAAAGGGAAAAACTTTTAAAATCATAAAAGTCCTTAGAGGATGAGAAAGATAAATATTTGAAATCTAAAAAATCTTTAGCAAGAGAAAAAAAAAAGTTTCTGATTTATGAAAAATCTTTTTTAGAAGAAAATATTAAACTAAAGAAAGAGATTGAAAGCTTCAAGTCTATGATTGAAAAATTTATAATTGGATCTAAAAAGCTTTAAGCCAATTTAAATAATCAAAGAGCTATTTTTGATAAACCTAGAATTAGTTATGATTCAATAAGAAAAAAAAGTTTGAGAAAAATATGCTCAACAAAGCTTTAACTGAGAATCATTCAATTAAGTACTTTAAATGTAATAAAGTTGTTCATAAAATTTCTAAATGCAACATTAAAAAAAATGGCCAAGCTTCTATTAAATAAATTTGGGTTCCTAAAGGAACCCTGAGCTCTAACCTCCATGGACCCAAAATGACTTGGATACCAAAAATTATTAAGTGATTTTGTAGGTGCACCAAGAATCCAATTAAAATAAAATAAAAAATTTTTATGGATGCTTTGGAAATGAAAAGGGATGGGTATTGATGCATGGTATAATCTAAACTTTTTCTCACATCATACCATCAATGATTGTTAAAGTTATTTTGATTGAATCTATTGGCTTTAATATGATTTGATATTATATTACGTGCTTGAAATTCTTTTTATATATTAGTAAGATTAGTATAATTGATTGATTTTGATGATTTGAATACTTTGATTTTAAGAGGTCAATATGCTCTCCTCTAAGTATCATGTTATGATATGAATTGAAATTATCTTGAAATTCAACATAATATTTAAGCTTTCCTATATCAATTTTACTATCGAGAAACTTAAATTAAAAGAAATTTAATTATCTATAAATTAATTTGATTGTAAAATTATTTAAGTAAAACTTATTACCCAGAAGAACAACCCAAGAGGGGGGGTGAATTGGATTTTTTTGATTTACCAAATGTATGTATAGAACTTAAATATTGATATGCTAAAAATACAGTAATTTAAATATGCAAAAAATAATAGTAACTAAAGAAAAAAATCACACACATAAAAACTCAAGATTTTTATAGTGGTTCGGTGTCAAACAGAATACCTACGTTCACTCCTCAAGCACTCCATTTGAGAATTCTACTATAATCTCAAAGATTACAACAAGATTGTTTTCATCAGGCTTATAATCTAAATCCAATTAGTTTTGTGGGCTAACCAACCAAAATTTAACCTCGAGCCACTCCTGGACTTGTACAAATCTAATTCAAGGCTTGAATGAGCCTATCCCCTAAGTTTCAATCCTTTTGAAATTTGAAATACAAAAATTTTGAAGTACCAAAATTTAAAATGAAACAAACTCCTTGAAGAACAGATTTAAAGCTTTAATGCACAAGTTGAGTTGTTGGAGGGCTTTACCAATAAATGCTCCCTTCCTTTACTTGAGAATGCCTTGATTGCACAGCTGGTTGAATGGTTGAACAACAATGAAGGCTCTTTAAGACTCATTGTTTGGACTGTACATAGATTTTCAAAAGATTGCTAAAGTTTTCCACTTTCTTGCTTTTATATCTTGAGTTTTCTTGCCTTAATCTAACCTTAGAAGTCTTGTGATCCAAGTTGAAAAGTCCAAAAACGGGTTTATAACAATTGGAACATCAGAAAAAGCCGTTTAGAGGGTGAAAAATGAAATCTGGGCAGTTCTAAAAACTAGCTGTTGGGGCTATCAGAAACTTGAGAGCTGACTTTCTAAAATCTTGAGTCAACTCCAGCTGCAGGATGAAAAATTCTAAAGTTTGAGAGTCGACTCACCAAAGCCTTGAGTCTGAAGGAAAATCTTAATTTTTTGGATCAGGTTCGTTTAGATCTGATCGGATCAAGAGATATATTTCAAAAATTTTTTTTTTTGATTCTAATCAGATATGGGATGCTTCAGATTTGATCCTTATTATTTTAATAATAAAAATAAAATCTAAATAAATTAAATCAAATTTAATTTACCTTGATGTAGGGTAATCCTATTACTCGTTGATAATCCTGTAAGCAGCGGAAGGTTCTGGATCTAGCCACGCAAGTGCCTGGCCTCTACCGATATCCACTCAAACTGGATCTAGAGATCCTCTTCTTCTCTATCATATCTCCAAAAATCAGATCTGGATCTGATCTAGAGAATCTTCAAAACTCCTTTTGAAGATCTGCAGTTGTCCTTTGCAGCAGCGCAGCCTTCTTGCTTTTGATCTCCTTTCTCTTGATCTGGAATCGCACCAACTAAGATCCAAAACACTTTTGGACGTGGAGAGGAGAGGGAGAAGAGAACTTGGCATGGAGGAGGAAGAGGGAGGAAGCCTTGGGGCGTGGAGAATTCTTTTCTCAGATTTCAGATTTCCTTGAGTTGGGCGTAGGGTCTTATTTATAGACTAAGCGTGATCCAACTCCTCTTCTTCCCAACCAATCACAACCCTTTGTGAAATCAGATCTAAATCTGATTGGTGGGAATAGAGTCCCTTGGATTCCTCCTTAGATGGTGCCTAAGACCAGTCAAACTTGGTTCTTAGGAGAACTCTAATTGGAATCCAAAAAGGAGATGGAGTCCTTGTCCAACAGGGACTCCTGGGCGCCTCCAGCTTGGGCTCACGCCAAGGGTGGCGTGCGCCCTCCTCCTTGCCAGGTTCTGGCAGGGGGACAAGCCCCCACCAGCTCTCCAATAGGTGCATGACACATGGACAGAAGTCAAAGTGTCAATGGTCAACATTTGACCAGTCAAAGGTCAACTTTTGACCAAAGTCAAAGGACGAGAAATGGCAGGTGACCAAAAATGGCAGGTATTGTCTTACAAAATAAGACAACCCTTTTCTGACCTGGACAGGCTCCAGTCAGACCAAGTGAAGGCCTCTGATCGAGCACAAACTCCTTTGGCTCAGTCAGGACAACTATTTATGATAGTAAAAGAAGAACGTTAGGTTCAATCGAGTGCTAGCACGATTTTCTTGAACCTAATTGAATCTCATTCAGATCAATTGAACTAGGATCAGTTCAATTGATGATCACCAGATTCAAACCCTTGTTTGTGTGACCCAGTTAGGTTCAGTTCTGTATGGTAATGGGATATGTCATGATCTCTATCATCGACATCATCGAAACTCCTTTCGATGGATCAGAACTCTTCTGATTCGAACAGCTAGAATGATCGATCATCTAAATCATTCTAATTGCTCCCAAAATCCACCAGTGACACCTAGCAGTATATGGTGGCAACCCATCAGAGCTGAATGCGAACCTCTTGGTGCAGCTACCTGTGTGATTAAGTTCTTCTATCTTGAGCCCCGATCAGATTAGGGTTAAGGTGAACTCGTCAAACCCTAGTCTCTGTCATATGATGTAATCATTCGATTCAAGTCCAATGTGAAAATCTAAATAGAAACTCTTTCTATTATTTCACTCTGCCATGGCCATGGGCTTCTGGACTTGATTCTCATGATCATCATAGGGCTGCTCCTCTACCACCGAGGTAGATAGATTCCATCTTGATGCAATCCAGTTCCTACAATGAACATGCTATAGCCAACATACACCTCAGGGTTCCATATGGCTAGGAGACCGAGTAATGGTGTAGTCAAACTATAACACCCTCAAGGTGAACTGCCGATGCATCCTCAGGTCAAAGAACCAGACACACTACTGCAGCATCGAGTCAGTCATTGACGAGAAGGTAGACTTCCTAATGACTACTCGAGGTGGTCACGCTCAGTGCCCTCGTTCTCTAACGAGTACCTGTACTCTCGCTCCGGTGTCTCCACACCGTAGACTCAAGACTCATCTACTAAAGAGAAGCGATTGTACACCAACCTTCCGGATCAATCACCATCCTCGTGATGATCCTATGGTCGGGAGCATTTTATGAGTTAATAATGATTATTCATGTCTTAAATTTTCAACTCTTGAAAATATGAATTATCATTACCATTAACTCAAAGGATGTATCACAGACACTAAATACACATATGTGATAGAAAATAACCCATTTTATTGATTATAGTCAAAATTATAATTTTGCCCCTAGAAGTGTATTACAAGTGTCAGCCAATTCTGGCTTCTAGGGCACATATATCTAACAATCTCCCACTTGTCCTAAAGCCAATTGGCTACAAGTCTAAGTCCCATCTTCTCAAGGTGGGCTTCGATCTTCTGCTGGCCCAACGGCTTTGTAAGTGGGTCTGCCACATTATCTGTGGAGTTGACTCTCTTGACCTCGACGTAACCCTTCTCGAAGGTAATCGCGGATGAGGTGGTATCGCCGCTCAATGTGCTTGGATTTCTGGTGAGACCTCGGCTCCTTAGCAAGGGCTATGGCGCCATTGTTGTCGCAGTATAGAGGAATGGCATCTGATGGCATTACTCCAATTTCTGCAGCAAACTTCTTGTACCAGAATGCTTCCTTCGCAGCCTCTGATGCAGCGATATATTCTGCTTCCATGGTGGAATCTGCTATCACAGTTTGCTTGGAACTCTTCCAGCTGACAGCACCACCATTGCACACAAACAGACTCCCAGATGTCGACTTTCGATCATCTATATCGGACATGAAATCCGAGTCTGTGTATCCCTGGACTTGGAGTTCTCCGTTACCAAAGACCAACATCATATCCTTAGTTCTTCTCAAGTACTTAAGGATACATTTCACAGAAGTCCAGTGTTCTTCACCTGGATTTGACTGATATCTGCTTGTGACACTCACAGCATGGGCTATATCAGGTCGTGTACATAGCATGGCATACATGAGGCTCCCTATTGCAGAAGCATAAGGGATCTTGCTCATGCGTTCTATTTCCTCAGGTGTGCTAGGGCACATCTTCTTGGAAAGATGAATACCATGTCTGAAGGGTATTAATCCCCTCTTAGAGTTTTCCATACTAAACCTCTTTAGTACTTCCTCTATGTACATCTTCTGTGAAAGTCCTAGCATCCTATTCGGTCTATCCCTATAGACCTTAATTCCTAGAATAAAGGATGCTTCACCTAGGTCTTTCATGGAGAATTCCTTGGACAACCATAATTTTGACTGATGTCAACATGGGAATATCATTCCCAATAAGGAGGATGTCATCCACGTACAATACGAGGAAGACAACAGCGCTCCCACTGACCCTTTTGAAAACACATGGTTCCTCTTCATTTTTGATGAAACCAAACTTTTTGATCACATCATTGAAATGAGTGTTCCAGCTCCGAGATGCTTGCTTAAGTCCATATATGGACCTTTGCAGCTTGCAAACCTTGTGATCAGTATCACTGGATGTGAAACCTAGCGGCTGTTCCATATAGATATCTTCCTCAAGATATCCATTTAAGGAATGCCGTTTTCACGTCCATTTGCCATATTTCATAATCGAAATAGGCTGCAACAGCAAGCAATGTGCGGATGGATTTTAGCATAGCCACTGGGGAAAAGGTATCCTGATAGTCAATGCCTTCACGTTGACTATAACCTTTTGCCACTAGTCTAGCCTTGAATGTCTCCACATTCCCATCTGCACCAATCTTTCTCTTGAAGATCCATTTACACCCAATAGGTACTATACCTTCTGGTGGATCTACCAAGGTCCAGACTTGGTTTGAGTGCATCGAGTCAATTTCTGACTTCATTGCCTCTAAGCCATTTCTCGGAGTCGATATCTGATATCGCCTCGTTGTAGGTTTTGGGATCATCACCATGAGCACCATTACCTATGAGGAACATTTCCTCTACTTTCCTCTGAAATAATACCTAAGTATCTTTCAGGGGGACGGAAAACTCTTTCCGATCTACGAGGTGGAGGAGGTAGTGTTCTTATTGGCTCAACCTGATTTGGTTCCACTTGGTCCTTAGCTCGTTGTACTTGTGAGACTTTCTCATCAAGCTTAATCTGCTTTCCAATGCCACTATCTTGAATAAACTATTTTTCCAGAAAGATGGCATGTCGACTCACAATCACATTGTGGTCTTCTGGAATGTAGAAATAGTATCCTAATGACTCTTTAGGATATCCTATGAATCGAGCTCTAAAGGACCTAAACTCTAACTTGTCCGCTTGTTGTCTTTTGACATGAGCCGGACAACCCCAAATTCTGAGATGACTCAGACTTGGTTTCTTACCGTGCCATATCTCATACGGTGTGGTAGGAACGGTTTTAGAGGGAACCCTATTCAGTAGATAAATTGAAGTTAATAATGAATGTCCCCAAAGAAAATCTGGGAGGTCTGTGAAGCTCATCATGGATCGAACCATATCCAATAGGGTCCGATTTCTCCGTTCTGAAACCCCGTTGAGTTGAGGTGTTCCTGGTGGAGTCCATTGAGAGACTATGCCATTTTCCTTAAGATAGTCTAGGAATTCCCGGCTAAGGTATTCACCTCCTCGATCTGATCGAAGAACCTTAATGGGTTTTCCAGTTTGTTTTTCTACTTCATGTCTGAATTCTTTGAACTTTTCAAAAGCTTCAGACTTGTGTCTCATAAGATACACATACCCATACCTAGACAGATCATCGGTAAAGGTAATGAAGTAGACAAAATTGCCTCTAGCCGGCACATCAAATGGGCCGCACACATCAGTATGTACTAGGGCAAGGAGATCTGTGGCCCTCTCCCCATGTCCAACAAAAGGGAGTTTAGTCATTTTGCCTTGAAGACAAGATTCACAAGTTGGATATGACTCGGAAGTCAATGGACTCAATAGCCCATTTTTCTCCAATTTGTTGATCCTATCTTCTGCTATATGACCTAATCTCAGGTGCCATAGATATCTGTCGTTTGGACTATCCCTAGGTCGTTTGGCATTCACGTTTTGCTCGATAGTTAGAATAGGTACATCAATATGTAGCTGATAAAGACCATTAATAAGGAAACCATTTGCAATTTTATTTCTTTCATAAAGAATGTTACAATGGTCCTTAAAGAAGGTGATCACATAACCTTCTTGTGCTAAGCATGAAACAGAAATCAAATTCCTGCTAGCTGCAGGCACATAATAACAGTCTTTCAAAACTAAGTCTAAACCAGATGGTAATCGAAGAGGGTATGTTCCCACGGCTACTGCAGCAACTCTTGCTCCATTACCGACGCGTAGGATCATGTCTCCATCCCTCAGCCTCCTGCTATCCTCAAGACCCTGCATAGAAGTGCACAGATGAGCACTAGAACCAGAGTCAAGCACCCAACTGGATGCAGAAGAAATCCGTAAGGTTAGACTCAATAACGAGCATACCTCCAGAAGGACCTTCCTTCTTGTTCTTTAGGGTGGCCAGGTAAGTAGGGCAGTTCCGCTTCCAATGGCCGTCGCTGTTGCAATGGAAACACTTTCCTTTGCCAACGACCTTTCTTCTTCGGTTCTGCCTTCTTCTTCTTTGATCCTTCTACCTTTTGCTTTTTCACAGACTTCTTTTTCTTTCCATAAGACTTTCTTTTGGAAGAAGTCCGTTCCATAGCAAGAACTGAGCCTTTAGAACCTTTCATAGAAAGCTCAGCGGTAACCAGCATATTCATCAACTCGGCCAAGGAATTTTGAAGTTTATGCATGTGGTAATTCATGATGAATTGCCCATATGCATCAGTCAAGGATTGCAGAATAATATCATTCTGCAAGATCCAAGTCCAACTTCACACCGAGCTTCTCAAGCTCTTCCATGTCCTTGATCATTGTCAGACAGTGATCTTGGACTGACTGCCCATCACGCATCTTAGCCTTAAAAAGTCGTTTTCGTGACTTGATATTTGGCTGCGCGACTCTGTTCACCAAACATCTCCTGCAGGTGAGCCAACATTTGGCGAGCAGTCCCGATATCTTCATGTTGGCGCTGGAGCTCATCAGACATCGAGCCCAACATGTAGTATCTGGCCTTATTATCTTCGTCAATCCATTTTTTCCAGAGACGCTCTCTGTTCAGTGGATGGACGAGCTGGTAAGGTGGGAGGGTCCTGGTCCAAAACATGTGTTAACTTCTCGGAACCCAAAACAATTTTGTAGTTCCTGAGCCAATCTTTATAATTGGGTCCAGTCAGTCTATGTGTGTCTAGGATACGTGCCAGTGGGTTGGACGCAGACATTTTCCTGTAGAGAGTCAAAGATTCTAGTTAGATACTGTAATTTTGACTTGACCAATTTGTTTAGGGATTTTATTTTTAAACAAATTAGCTCCCACTATTTTCTCGGATCCCTACACTCCCTCTGTAGAGATGCGAAAATCTCCGCGATTGATGATTTCTAGTGGGTGGTGCGGTCTCACCAACTGACTCATCACCTCACCTAACAGTTATTGGTGATGGGTTAGCCAATGAGTGAACAACTCTTGTTCAATGATTCTCTAATCATGGTGCACCCAAACTTGGTCTCTAATTCATGAATCTCACCGTATCCGGAATATTGATCCACTCCTTAGTTAAGTCAGACCCACCATTTGCATAGACTGGGTTCCTAATTGAGTCTCTCACCGTATCCGGAATATTGAGCCCAACTCATCCTCCAGCCCATAGCATCCAATGCCTAATAGACATGGTTGCGTCTTCCCGGTGCAACTGAGCCACTGTATCCAGCCGAGAACAATCAACCCCGGGAAGGGCTCTACAATGGTGGAAGACCTCAGACTTAATCTTTTCTTAGGGAGAATTGATTCAGGTCTCATTAAACTAGACTTGGCTTAGTCATAACAATTATGACTAACCTAGTGGCATGGGTCAGCTCGGATTATTGACCACCTCAGATCAGAACTGTGTCAACAGATATGGCCAGGTAAGTGAGACCGGTGGAAGGAATATGCCATTAACTCGTACAAGAACGCATTCAGGTCGAGTAGCTTCCAATTAAAAACCAGTCGGTCGTCTATGTGCCAAACTTACCTTAGACACCAAATTGTTGAGTCAGAACCAATTGGGTTAGCCTACAATCCAGACTCTAACCTCTGAGCCTAATTAGGTCTTGCTTGATCGTGACTCGATCTTGACCCAGACTTAATCCTATTAGGCTGGTCAATTTAAGCATTGTTGATCCCATCTAACCAACTCTTGATTCGGTTTGATCAACCGCTTAGACCTAATTGAGCTACCCAAGCCCGAACCCAGTATTATGAATATGTCTTAGATCTGAAATTCTCAATTTTAGACCTAATTAATATTCCATAAACTTAATTCTTAATTAAGTTGGGTTCATAAACAAAATATGCACAATAAATCCTAGGGTTTCAGGATCTAGGGTTTTGCAGAAAGTAAGTTTTGGGTTTCTGATTAAGGACGAACACGCAGCACCCCTACACATCATAAGAACACCCCATCGAATGGGAAGAGAGGGCCTTTAAACCCTTCTTCGTTCTTATGACCGGACGGCCAAGAGGAACGCCTTAATCAGGAACATGTTCAATACTACAAAACAGTTTATAGATCTATATCATATATCTCATATACAAATTTAGATCTAATCCATGGCATATTTTGCATACATCTCATGTATCAAATCATGCATGTTTTCAGATCTAAATTATCTCATAATAATCTAAAAAATTAGATTTAAATTGATCTAATCAAAATAAATTCTAATCTAGACAATTATGTAGAACTATTCTACAACTAGTCTAGTCATGCATCTATCATATCTCATATGATATTTAAAATTAAATAATTTTTATTTGCTGTTTTTCAGATGTTATTATAACACTTATAATATCAGAAAAATAGTAAATAAGAAGATCTAAAATATGATTTAATCATAATTAAATCAAAAACATGCAAAACTATTCTATAGAACTATTCTATTTTAGAACTAGTCATGCATATCTTTTTCTAATCTTAGATCCAAATCATTTAATTTTAATTTTTTCTGATTTCAGATCTGATCACATCTCATGTGACATCTGAAATCACGTTATTTTTTAATTAAAATAAATTTAAAATCAGATCTAAACTACTTTTAGAACCATGGCTCTGATACCAGTTGAAGGGAAATCCTGATTTTTCCGGATCCAGGTTCGTTCAGATCTGATCAGATCAAGAGATATATTTCAAAAATTTTTTTCTTTGATCTAATCAGATCTAAAATATTTTAGATCTGATTCTTTATTATTTAATAATAAAAATAAAATCTAAATAAATTAAATCAAATTTAATTTACCTTGATGTAGGGTAATCCTATTACCCTGTTGATGATCCTGTAAGCAGCGGAAGGTTCTGGATCAAGCCACGCAAGCGCCTGGCCTCTACCGGTATCCACTCAGACTGGATCTAGAGATCCTTTTCTTCTCTATCATGTCTTCAAAAATTAGATCTGAATCTGATTTGGAGGATCTTCAAAATACCTTTTGAAGATCAGCAGTTGTCCTTTGCAGCAGTGTAGCCTTCTAGCTTTTGAGTCGCCTTTCTCTTGATCTGGAATCGCACCAACTAAGATCCAAATTCCTTTTGGACATGGAGAGGAGAGGGAGAAGTAGAACTTGGTGTGGAGGAGGAAGAGGGAGGAAGTCTTAGGGTTTGGAGAATTTTTTTCTCAGATTTCAGATGTTCCTTGAGTTGGGTGCAGGTTCTTATTTATAGACTAAGCGTGATCCAACTCCTCTCCTTCCCAACCAATCACAATCCTTTGTGAAATCAGATCTAAATTTGATTGATGGAAATAGAGTCTCTTGGATTCCTCTTTAGATGGTGCCTAAGACCAGTCAAACTTGGTTCTTAGGAGAACTCTAATCGAAATCCAAAAAGGAGATGGAGTCCCTGTCCAATAGGGACTCCTAGGCACCTTCAACTTGGGCGCATGCCTCCTTGGGCACCTCCAACTTGGGCACACGCCAAGGGTGGCGTGCGCCCTCCTCCTTGCCAGGTTCTGGCAGGGGGACAGGCCCCTATCAGCTCTCCAATAGGTGCATGATACGTAGATAGAAGTCAAAGTGTTAATGGTCAACATTTGATCAGTCAAAGGTCAACTTTTGACCCAAGTCAAAGGACGAGAAATGGCAGGTGACCCAAAAATGGTAGGTATTATCTTACAAAATAAGACAACCCTTTTCTGACCTGGACAAGCTTCAGTCAGACCAAAGTGAAGGCCTTCTGATCGAGCACAAACTCCTTTGGCTCAGTCAGGACAACTTATTTATGATAGTAAAAGAAGAACGTTAGGTTCAATCGAGTGCTAGCACGATTTCCTTGAACCTAATTGAATCTCATTCAGATCAATTGAACTATGGATCAGTTCAATTGATGATCACCAGATTCAAACCCTTGTTTGTGTGACCCAGTTAGGTTCAGTTCTGTATGGTAATGGGATATGTCATGATCTCTATCATCGACATCATCGAAACTCCTTTCGATGGATCAGAACTCTTCTGATTCGAACAGCTAGAATGATCGATCATCTAAATCATTCTAATTGCTCCCAAAATCCACCAGTGACACCTAGCAGTATATGGTGGCAACCCATCAGAGCTGAATGCGAACCTCTTGGTGCAGCTACCTGTGTGATTAAGTTCTTCTATCTTGAGCCCCGATCAGATTAGGGTTAAGGTGAACTCGTCAAACCCTAGTCTCTGTCATATGATGTAATCATTCGATTCAAGTCCAATGTGAAAATCTAAATAGAAACTCTTTCTATTATTTCACTCTGCCATGGCCATGGGCTTCTGGACTTGATTCTCATGATCATCATAGGGCTACTCCTCTACCACCGAGGTAGATAGATTCCATCTTGATGCAATCCAGTTCCTACAATGAACATGCTATAGCCAACATACACCTCAGGGTTCCATATGGCTAGGAGACCGAGTAATGGTGTAGTCAAACTATAACACCCTCAAGGTGAACTGCCGATGCATCTCAGGTCAAAGAACCAGACACACTACTGCAGCATCGAGTCAGTCATTGACGAGAAGGTAGACTTCCCTAATGACTACTCGAGGTGGTCACGCTCAGTGCCCTCGTTCTCTAACGAGTACCTGTACTCTCGCTCTGGTGTCTCCACACCGTAGACTTAAGACTCATCTACTAAAAAGAAGCGATTGTACACCAACCTTCCAGATTAATCACCATCCTCGTGATGATCCTATAGTCGGGAGCATTTTATGAGTTAATAATGATTATTCATGTCTTAAATTTTCAACTCTTAAAAATATGAATTATCATTACCATTAACTCAAAGGATGTATCACAGACACTAAATACACATATGTGATAGAAAATAATTCATTTTATTGATTTTAGTCAAAATTATAATTTTGCCCCTAGAAGTGTATTACAAGTATCAGCCAATTCTGGCTTCTAGGGCACATATATCTAACAGAGTCAACTCTAACTGTAGGATGAAAAATTCTAACTCTCTATATTTCTATCTCATGCCAATTCTACATGTCGGAGTCGACTCCTGAACTTCATAAGTCGACTCCAATCGTAGGGTGAAAAATTCTGCATTCTATTATTGGATTGGTGCCTTTTCTGAGACATGAGTCGACTCTTGCTTTCCTTGAGTCAATTTCTGATCGACTCTTGCGATAGGGTTCATACTAAAACCTTTTGTTTTAAGCCTGGTGCTTGCCTGAGCCTGTGAGTCAGCTCCTATCAATCGAGAGTCGACTCCTGAACTATGCCAAATGTTGAAACCATGCCAAATCCATCTTTAAACTTTCTTTGAGCTTGTTTATGACCCAATATTCCCTGAAAGTGTTTGGCTTGACCTCTTTTTGCTCCTTTTTCTTGGTTCTTTCAATCAAAACATAGAGCATCATTGAAATGGTTCCTGTCTTCCTGAACTTTGTTTTAAACACTTCAACCAAAATGTCAGTACCTAAAATAGACTCAAATATTTTGTTATTCATCAAAATCATACCTAGGATCAACAATCTCTTCCTTTTTGATGATGCCAAAAGCTTTGAGTTCATGCATAACAATTACAAATTCAGAAAGACATTCAATAGTGAAGAAAATAACATTTCAAATGCAAATTTAGGTTATACATAATTTCTTCTATTTTGTAGTAATTTATCATTTTAATTGCAATGATCCTCCTCCTTTCTATTTGTTAAATGTAAAATGTGTCAACAATTTAGAAGTTTCAGAGTTTTACGGTATGTGCCATTAATGTGCCACTAGTATGCCATTGATGTGCCAAATTTTCAAAATGTTGAGGTATGTATCTCATTTTTAGCATTAATGTGCCATTATTGTGCCATGTTGCATTTATTTTATTTTCTTGAGTTCTTTTATTTGTATCCTCCCCCTTTCTTTATGCTTATATTTTTCTCCTTCATTTTTATGTGCTCTCCCTTTCTTTATAGTTATCTGTTTCTTTTTCATCTTTGTATATTTGTTCCCTCTTTCTTTGTGCTCATCTTTTTCTCTCCCTTTTTATCATCATCAAGGAATGAATAGCAAGAAAATGTATCATCAACAAAAAGGATATAAAAGAAAATATCTATACATATATAAAAAGAAATACATATTTCATAGGGGTATGTACTGCATACAAAAAGATATCCAAGTAGTACAAGTACTTCCATACAATATAAACAAGATCCTAAGATAAAGTATCATCAACAACAAGATGTTGCGGACAACATATCATGTCTAAGTCCTAATACGATGACTAACTCCTAATACACCATATAGATATAAAGTAAGACCTATACAAGATGACCTAGGTCCTAATAGATTAGTTAGATGGGACATCCAGTGTGGTGGAGGAGCTGGCTCTAGTCACTCTCTTGCTCCTAATGCAAGTGGATGGTCCTCCAGCTCAGGAATATATCCTAAGAAGTCAGGAGGAGGCTGTGTAGTAGGTGGCTGATCGAGTGCACTGGGAGGAGGCTCAGAAACTGGAGGCTGAACAAAGAAAATGTCTGCATCTATCTTAACTATGTCAATGGCTGCTGTAGATGCTACTGCCTTAGTTGCTACCTCTACTGCTGCTACGTTTACTGCTGCTATGGCGGTCGCTGCTATCATCGATCCTGATGGTGCATGAGTCCTCAGAAGATCTACCAGTTGTCTTGTGGGAGGTAGAAATGATGTGATCATATCTGAGGATATACTAGATCTCTCTCTGCTCCATGAGCTGAGTCGAACGTCCAACCTCAAATGCTAGCCTAGCTATTTCAATCTAGATCCCCTCCATCTAAGATCTCAATCCATCTAGAATAGTGTGGATGATCCAAGCGGCCTGATCATCGACAGTCTGATCTGGTGGAGGACGAGTAGTGGCAAATGGACCTGGGGGAGTGGTGAATGGGTTTGCGATTGGCTCGATCGAAGACTATGCCAGAGGAATATTTGTAGTCTGACTAGGTCCAGCTCCATCTCGGGTCTGTGGCTGTTCTTGTCTGAAATCTCTCTTGACCCATCTATCATTCAACTTCAGATAGCCTATCCTAGTGAGTGTTTTCTCCCCATATGTATTAGTATGTCTTAGATATAAAGATAGCTCTCCCTCAAAATCAATCCTAACCTCTCTAAAGATTGAGGTCAGGGTCATACCATAAGGAAGACATGCTCTAGCCCTACCTACTCCATCTCTCATCTGTCTAAAAATCAATAATGGAAGATTAAGCTGCTCACCTCGAACTATGTAGTCCATAATCCTAATTACCCTATCCGAGACTAGACCAAATTGGCCGATCTTGGGAAAGATAATTCAAGCTACAATGTGATTGAGAACTCTCATTTCTATAGAAAGACTATTAGCTTCTAGCTTTGTGATTTCCTCTACATTGCTCAATCCGATAATCACCCTAAAAGCCAGATCCCTATCAAATGGGTGCTATGGTGCCAATTCCTCAGTGGGCAGACTCCAAATCTATCCAAGTCTTTTAGGTGTGAGGCGAAAGATGACTTCCTTCACTGTACTTTTCAAATCATCCTCATCTCTAGTCATGCTTCTATAAAACTCTCTGACTAAATGAGGGTAGGTTGGTTGGTTGATGGAGAAGAAACGCTCCCACTATTGGTTTCAGATCCAACCGCTAATCATCAACCCCTCCTGGTCAAAAAATTAGAAGTCTACATTTCTTCCAGTTGTCTCTTGTCGATCCAGCAGAGAGGAAGAAGGAGGAACAAGCGATTGGGGACGATGTTACCTTCGTTGTAGTCGGAATCACCATCGCTTGAAGATTCACGCTCCTCCACTGGATGTAATCTCCTTTGGACAACTTGGATCTTTCTCCCTTGCCTCATTCCGCATGGGTGGAGGATGAATCCAAGAGAAATTGAGAAGGGGACTGGTGGAGGTGTCAATGCAGGGTCCCTCATGGCCTTAGAATAGTTTTAGGGTTGAACAATGAAGGGGTGAGGTGAGGGGAGGAGGAGAGGACTCGGGTTTAAAGGCTAGGTTTTCGACCATGAGTCAACTCTAGGTTTCCATGAGTCGACTCCAGTGAGAGTCGACCATGAGTTGATCATGAGTCGACTCCAAGTTAAGTAGTGTGAAATTTTGATTTTTCGTAAAAG
This sequence comes from Cocos nucifera, assembly GCA_006176705.1. Lineage (NCBI taxonomy): Eukaryota > Viridiplantae > Streptophyta > Magnoliopsida > Arecales > Arecaceae > Cocos > Cocos nucifera. Next base: position 63,433 of record QRFJ01001963.1, on the reverse strand, counting down.
GAGAATAGGTGCATTTGATTGAGAGATAGATGAGAATTGAGTCTGATAAATCAATAGTCTCATGAAATATGAGATCTTTGTAAGAGTTTAGGGAGGACATGATTTTAAATCAATCAGTAAGTTCACTAGATAGAATCCTTAGAAAGCTATAGAGAGATTTCTAATTCATATGAGAGCTATTGGATCAAGAGAATCTAGTTTTGGTCTTAATCTGAATGATGGCACATTCCTAGTTCTCTCCTAATTATGCTAAATCTCTCTTTATTAAGGGGTTTAATAAAGATATCTATTAATTGTTTATCTGTACTAGCAAACTCAAGCATTACATCATGATTTTGTACATGATCTCTTATAAAATGGTGTCTTATTTCAATATGTTTGGATCTAGAGTATTGAACTGGATTTTTAGTTAGATTAATTGCACTAGTGTTATCACATCTTATTGAAATTTTATTAAGTTTTATGCCAAAGTCTTGAAGTTGTTATTTTATCCATAAAACTTGAGCATAACAACTCCCAGTAGCAATATATTCAGCTTTAGCTGTAGATAATGCTACTGAGTGTTGTTTCTTGCTAAACCATGAAATTAGATTAACTCCTAAAAATTGACAAGTACCACTAGTACTTTTTCTATCTAATTTACATCCAACAAAATCAAAATCGGTGTATCTAATTAATTCTAAAGGTGATAATTTATCATACCAAAGTCCAATATTAATTATTCCAGATAAATATTTTAATATTCTTTTAACATCTAAAGCATGAGATTCTCTAAGATCAGATTAATATCTAGAATACATACAAATACTAAATATAATATCAGGTCTACTTGCAGTAAGATAGAGCAATGATTCTATCATACCTCTATATAATTTAGTATTAATTTTCTTATCCTTTTCATCCTTATCGAGTTTGCAAGAAGGGCTCATAGGTGTGCCAATTGATTTTGAGTTCTCCATTTCAAACTTTTTCAAGATTTTTTTTATGTATTTCGTTTGGTTGATGAAGATGCCCTCTTCACTGATCTGAAGTCTGAGGAAGAAGTTCAGTTCGCCCATCATCCTCATCTCGAACTCTCCCTACATAAGCTTGGCAAACTCTTGGTAAAGACTTTCATTAATGGCACCGAAAATAATATCGTCTATATAAATTTGTACTACCAATAAGTCTTTATTTTTCTTCTTTAGAAATAGAGTTTTATCAATATTTTCTCTAGAGAATTCATTATCAATTAGAAATTTACTTAATCTCTCATATCATATTCTTGGGGCTTGTTTTAAACCATAGAGTGCCCTATGCATTTTGTAAACATGATTAGGATATTCATGACTTTCAAATCCAGATGATTATTCTATATATACTTCCTCAGCTATGTATCCATTTAAAAATGCACTTTTAATGTCCATTTGGTATAATTTGAAGTTCATGAAGCATGCAAATGCAAGTAGTAGCCTAATTACCTCTAATCTAGCAACAAGAGAAAAAGTTTCATCAAAATCAATACCTTCCTCTTGATTATATTCTTTAGTTACTAGTCTAGCTTTATTTCTAGTAATTATCCCATTTTCATCTAATTTATTTCTAAATACCCATTTAGTCCAATCACTGGATAATCATTTGGTCTATTAACTAGGATCTAAACTTTATTTCTTTCAAACTGATTTAGTTCTTCATGCATTGCATTTATCCAATTTAGGTTATTTTCAGCTTCTTCTATAGTTTTAGGTTCAATTTGAGATACAAATGTTAGATAGTTATTAATATTTCTCAAAGATGCATGAGTTTTTACCCCTTGTGATGGATCATCAATAATTTGATCTTTGGGGTGGCTAAGGGCATATCTCCATTTCTTTGGTAGACTTTGAGTTTGAGTATTATCAGGATTTTCATCTTTAGATTCAGCTTCCTTCTCTTCTTCATTATCCTGAGTAGTTGATTCCTTGAGTGTAATTTCTTTCACTCCTTTCTTATTTATTCCTGCATCATCATCAGCTATATCCTCTTTTCTAGAAGGTAAGTTATTAGTTTCATTAAATACCATATGTATAGATTCTTCAACAACTAGTGTATGTTTGTTAAAGATCCTATATGCTTTACTAGAGATGAATATCTTAAGAAAATGCCTTCATCAGATTTTGCATCAAATTTGCCTAAGTTATCTTTGCCATTATTTAGAACAAAGCATTTCCAACCAAAAACATGAAAGTAACTAATATTTAGTTTTCTATTTTTTCATAGTTCATAAGGGGTTTTCTTTAATATCGGCCTTATTAATGCTCTATTTAGAATATAACATGCTGTATTGATAGCTTCAACCCAAAAATATATTGGAAGATAGCTTTCACACAACATGGTTTGGGCCATTTTCTCTAGGATTCTATTTTTTCTTTCAACAACCCCATTTTGTTGAGGTATTCTAGGAGTAGAAAAATTATGTTCAATAGCCATTTCATTACAAAAAGTTTTAAAATGTTGGTTTTCAAACTCCGTTCCATGATCACTTCTAATACAAACGATAGAAAGGTTCTTTTCATTTGAAATTTTCTTGAAAAATTTTGTAAATGCAGAAAATACTTCATTCCTTTATGCCAAAAATAAAATCCAAGTGAATCTCGAAAAATCATCTATAATTATAAGTCCATATTTCTTACCACCTAGGCTTATGGTCCTAGTTGATCTAAATAAATTCATGTGAAGTAGTTCAAGGGGTTTAGAAGTTGAAACAATATTTTTTGATTTGAAAGAGCTTCTAGTTTATTTTTCTAATTGACATGCGCCACATATTTTATTTTTTTCAAAATTAAGTTTCGGCAAACCTTTTACAAGATCCCTTTTGATTAGCTTAGAAATTAAATTTATGCTAGTATGTCCTAGTCTACGATGCCATAGCCAACTATCTTCATTGATTTTAGCATTCATTGCAACTAAATATTGGCTTATTTTAGTGGAAGAGTCATCTAAATCTACTAAGTATACATTTCCATGTCTATGTCCAATAAGAGCCATACTATTATCAATAAGACTAGTGACAATGCACATGAATGATTCAAAAATAACTTTAAATCCTTTATCGCAAAGTTGACTTATACTTAATAAGTTATATTTTAATCTATCTACTAAAAGTATATTATCTATAAAGGTAGGAGTGATATATATTTTACCACTACCAATGATGTATCCTTTGCCATTATCACCAAAAGTCATAATTCCTCCTTCCTTAGCTTCAAGAGTGATAAAATGCTCCTTCTCACCTATCATTTACCTTGAGCAGCCACTATCTAGATACCATTTTTCTTTCTTCTTATCGATTGTAAGATAAACCTGCAATCAAAGATCAAGTGGAGATTTTAGGTATCCAAGTCATCTTAGATCCTTTAGGGTTTGTAACCATGGTTCCTTTGGAAACCCATACCTTCTTTATGTTTGGACTATTTTTTATTTTTTTGAAATTGCAAATATAAGACTTATGTCTAGATTTTCCACAGCAAAAATAGATTGATTTTTGTGAAGTTGAAGATGCATCATTTACAAAGAAATTCTTTAAAAAATTTTATTTTTTTGAGTTTTAAAATTAATTTCTGCTTTGTCAAAGACAGCTTTTTGATTATTAAGTAATAATTATAGTTTTTTAGAACTTAATGTAAAGTTTTTAATTATAGATTTATATTTTTCAAGTTTTTTCTTTAGGTTCTGATTTTCTATGAAGATAAGCTCTTTTTCTCTTAATATTTTCTCTTTTTCTTTGTTTAAATTTTGATTGATTGATTTTAGGTTTTTGTTTTTCAAGGTTAACTTTTTAAGGTCATCATACAATTCATGAAATGCTTCTTGCAACTCATCAAATGAAAATTCAGGCTGAGTGTCAAGTGTTACCTCATCCTCTAGAGCCATGAGACATAAATTTACTATTTCTTGTCCTTTGTCATCTAAACTTGACTCTTCGCTATTACTCCATGCTGTCATCATTGCTCTCTTCTTTACTTTCTTGGAGGATTTCTTCAATAAGGGGCAATCTACCTTAAAGTGATCTGATTTTTTGCATTCAAAACATGTAGGCTGCTCCTTATCTTTGTCTTTCTCTCGATCTTTACTAGCTTCATCTTTGGAGAAGGGTCTTCTTTTGAAGTTTGGTCTTTTCTTTCTTATGAACCTTCTAAATTTTTTGGTTAGGAGAGCCATTTCTTCATCATCATCTCCTTCATCAGACTCTTCACTTTCTTCTTCTTCTTCTTCCTTTGCTACAGACTTGAGGGTCACGATCTTCTTCTTCTTAACTTTATCTTCTAAGTTTTGCTTCATGCTTAACTCATGTGTCATGAGAGAACAAAGAAGCTCTTCAAGGGGTCAGGTGTTGAGATCCTTAGCTTCTTGTATAGCCATCACCTTTGCCTCCCAACTTCGAGAAAGAAATCTAAGAATTTTTCTCATAAGTTCACTATTAGTATATAATTTTTCTAAACTTTTAAGTCCATTTATTATATCAGTAAATCATGTAAATATTTTGGTAATACTTTTGGTTGATTTAATTTTGAAAAGTTCATACTTATGCACTAACATATTAATTTTGGATTCCTTCACTTGATTGATATTCTCATGAATAACCTCAAGTCTATTCCAAATTTCTTTGGCTGAAATACAAGTAGAAATCTGATTAAATTCATTAGCATCAAGTGAGCAATAAAGCACATTCATTGCTTTAGCATTCAATTGAGCCAATTTCTTATCATTTTCATCCCAATCTCTTTCGGATTTGGAAGTTATGTTACCATCAATGCTAATTATGGGTGTGTGTGGTCTATTGATCATGATACTCCATAGGTCATAATCAAGTGCTTGAATAAATATGTGCATGCATGCCTTTCAATATGTATAGTTGGAACCATTAAATAAGGATGGCCTATTTGGAGACCGCCCTTCCATTAAGGGGACATTCAATTGGGTTGTCATGTTGATCGATTACTCTAAATTAAATGAACAGCAAATAATATGAGAGAACCTACTCTGATACCACTTGTTTCCTAAAAGAACAACCCAAGTGGGAGGGTGAATTGGATTTTTCAAAAATTTTTGGTTTACTAAATGTATGTGTAGAACTTAAATATTGATATGCTGAAAATACAGTAATTTAAATATGCAAAAAATAATAGTAACTAAAAAAAAGAATCACATACACAAAAATTAAAGAATTTTATAGTGGTTCGATGTCAAATCCAACACCTACATCCACTCCTCAAGCATTGCACTTGAGAATTCCACTATAATCTCCAAGATTATAATAAAATTATTTTCACCAGGCTCACAATCTAAACTCAGTTGGTTTTGCAGGCTAACCAACCAAAACCTAATCACAAGCTACTCCTAGGCTTGTACAAATTTAATTCAAGGCTTGGATGAGCCTATCCCCCAAGTTTCAATCCTTTTGAAACTTAAAATATAGAAAATTTAAAGTACAAAAATTTAAAATAAAACAAACTCTTTGAAGAGTAGATTTGAAGCTTTAATGCACAAGCTGAATTGTTGGAGGGCTTTATTAATGAATGCTTCCTTCCTTCACTTGAGAATGCCTTGATTGCATAACTGGTTGAGTGGTTGAACAGCAATAAATGCTCTTTAAGACTTACTATTTGGATTATACAGATTTTTAAAAGATTGCTGAAGTTTTTCACTTCCTTGCTTTTACATCTTGAGTTCTCTTGCCTTAATTTGATCTTAGAAGCTTTGTAATCCAAGTTGGAAAGTCTAAAAATAGGTTTGTAGCCATTGGAATATTAGAAAAAGTCATTTAGAGGGTGAAAAATAAAATCTAGACAGTTCTGAAAACTAGCCATTGGGGCTGTCAGAAACTCAAGAGTCGACTCCCCAAAATCTTGAGTCAACTCCAACTGCAGGATAAAGAATCTGAAGTTTGAAAGTCGACTCCTCAAATCCTTGAGTCGACTTCAGCTACAGGGTAAAAAATTCTGACTCTCTGTATTTCTATCTTGTATCAGTTCTATATGCCGAAGTTGACTTCTGGACTTTATGAGTTGACTTCAATCGTAGGATGAAAAATTCTGTGTTCTATTATTGGTTTGATGCCTTTTCTAAGACATGAGTCGACTTCTGCTTTTCTTGAATCTACTCCTATGATAGAGTCCATACTAAAGCCTTTTGTTTTAAGCCTGGTGTTTGCCTGAGCCCATGAGTCAGCTCCTACCAATCAGGAGTCAACTCCTGAACTATGCCAAATGCTGAAACCATGCCAAATCTATCTTTAAACTTCCTTTGAGTTTGTTCATGACCCAATATTCCTTGAAAGTATTTGGCTTGACCTCTTTTTGCTCCTCTTTCTTGGTTCTTTCAATCAAAACATGGAGCATCATTAAAATGGATTCCTGTCTTTCTGAACTTTATTTTAAACACTTCAACCAAAATGTCAGTACCCAAATAGACTCAAATATTTTGTTATTCATCAAAATCATATATAGGATCAACAAAACTGATTTTTGACATTCCCCCACAAGATGCTTAAATATTAAAATTTTTCAAAAATTTTGTATGAAATAAGTACTTGAAGTTAAGACATTCAATTATAAAAATCAAGTGATTGATGTGTTGAATTGCTTTGCATCATAAGTTGATCCCCAAAGATTCAAACTTTTTCTAGTTGAAACTAAACATATGGAACTTATATCTAGATTATTTTGTTAGGATGCTGGACATTCATTGTAGAATCATAGTTCCCTAGCAATCTAATTTTTGGTTGTTTTGCATGTATACATCATCTCATATAAACTCTTTTGAAATTAATTAAATGTGCATAGTTTGGAAGAATAGGGGGAGCATCAAGATAAGTGAATCTTTTGGCACTAACTATGAAAATAGGAGGAAATAATATTATTAGAACATAAAAAGGAAATTACTTTGGAACTTAATGAAAATAGAAATTATTGATTTATTTGTACACTTCTATTGCCTTAATTTGTTCATGAAAAATCATTTATAGTTGATTTAGTCTTTCACACTCTATATAGTTTGATCATATCATCATTCATTTCGATAATTAATTATTATTAAGATCTATTTAAAAAATAATTTGCATAAGCAAACTTGAAAAATACCTTTCATAACAGGTATTAAACTAAATTTGAAAATTAATTTTTCTTTGATCTTTAAGTAGTATCAAACTTTTAAGAAAATAATTAATTGATCTAAATTTTAGTTCCATTGATTTCATGAAAACTTCTAAATAAATTATTCAATTTGATTTTCAAAAATTAATATAGAAAGAATTATTTTCATCAAATAAAATTTTAAAATTGGCTTTGATTTGAAAAATTGATATCAAGCAAAATTTACTTTCAACAAATAAATTTAAAAATTAATCTTCTCTAATCTTTTAGTGGTATCAAATTTTTAAGAAAATTATTATTTCATCTAAATTTTAATTTAATTGGTATCATGATAATTATTATATTTATATGGTTTAAATTTTAAAATTATTAGTATCAAAATTTTTATAATTGCTATTAAACAGCACATCATTATCTTGCACTTCAATGCTTTATCTTTTAGTAAAAAGAGAAGAATATCTTTATCTTAAATCTAAGTTTGCTTAGCTATATTCTTAATATGATTTTGTTTGAGATAAATTATAAATATTTGATACCTCTTCTAAACTCAATGTATAATATTTTTTGAGAAAAAAAAGAAATATTTTTTGAAAAATTAATCAAATCTCTTTATGATTTGCTTTGAATGATATATCCAAAAATAAATTTAAAAAATGCTCTTCTTAATTTTTTTGAAGTTGATATCATGCAAAATATTTTAAGAAAGTTGTTATTTACTTTTAAAGCCAAATATTTAAAGAAAATTTTAGTTTTATTCATTTGGGATCAGACAACTTATAATATATCTTATATTTTATTGATTTATCTTTTGACAAAAATAAAAGAATATTTTTATCTCAAATCTAATTTTGCAAAGCTATATTCTTGATGCTACATCATTTGAGACAAATCCAAAAAATTCATATCTTTTCTAAACTTAATTTCCTAGTATTTCATAAGAAAAGAGATGAAATGATCTTTTAAAAAATAAAAGAAAATCTATTCATAATTTGCCTTGGATGATTTGTTGATATAAATTCAAAATGATTTATCATAGTTTAAAATTCTTAAGATGGTTTGAATTTCAAATCAAATGGTATTAAGAAAAATCTTTGGGCAAGTTGTTATTTAATTTTATTTTTAAAGATATTAAAATAAAAGAAGATTTTTTCGTATCAAAAAGATTCTTCTTAAGAAAATTATCATACTTGATATTAATGGTATCATTCTTGTCTTGAACTTTATTATATTATTTTTGGCAAAAAAATTATTTTGATAAATTAAACATGTTTTATGCTTTGCTATGAATCATCTATTCAAATCCATAGTTCTAAAATCTCTATCATTATTGGTTCATTAAAGTTGAAGATAATTTTGTAATTAAATTTGAGAATTTATTTGATGCATTTTAAATCTACACTATGCAAGAAAGAAAAAATATTTTTGAGTATATATTATTAAAAATTAAGAAATGAAAATTTAAAAAGTAATTTATGACATATTTTGTTTGGACTTTCAGATGTTATCATTATAAATAATTTATATAAATTTCTTTTTAAAATTAATAAAAAGCAATATTTTGGTCAATCAATGTCTACTTGAGTGAATGCTCTATTTGATTAAAAATATATTGACATAAGAAAAAAAATTATTTAAGATGAATTAATTATTAAATCATTTATATCAATTAAAGATTAATGTATACTTAATTAAAAGTGCTTAACTTAAAGAAAAATGAGGAGAATAAATTTAAAAAGGTTAATATCTATTTTGCAAGAATTATGAAAATGAGGGGGAGAAAATATTATGTGATGAATTTTTTGATATTTAATCTTAAAAACAAGAAGAGAGATGTTTGTTTATTAAATATTATCTTATTTGCCTTGATTGAAAATTTTAATTAATTTGAGTTAAGAAAAGTAAACTTTGATTGTTTTATGATCTTCTTAACTTAAGCCTTCATGTGATTATTCAGTTTAATTCAACTGATTTGATTGTCAAAGCATTTTTAATAACTAATTAGAGTTAACTTGAAGTTGAAATAATTTTTAATTCTCCAAATAATTTGATTTTGATATATACTTTCAAGCTTAAAACTCATTTATAGATCTGAAAATGATATTAAGTTCTTCCATGTGGAAAATATTAAAAATTAAACTTGATTTGCTGAATTTTTTGAAACATCTTTGATTAATGGATACAATATAGAATTTTTACTTTGCTTGATATATTTTTGATGCATACCTTTTCCAAACTTAATTAACTAAAATTTCTTAAGAAAAAAAAAAGAATATTAAAGTGCATATTATGCTTGATTTTATGGTCAAATCTTTTTAAAAGCTCTATTTCTCTTAAAGCTTAAAAGTGCATATTTGAAAATCTGATTAAAAAGTCATATTCATTCAAAAAGAGGGAGAGCCTTTAATATTTGACTTTAAGCTAATTTTTGAAAAGAAAAAAATATTTCTTCAATGGAGAGAGGATTAATTTAAATTGATCTTTTCAATTGGATACATCTCTAAATTGATATAATTTTCATATTTTATTGATTTTGATGATAATTTTTGATCCTTTCCATGAACTTTTTGATGTTATCAAAAAGGAGGAGAGGTATATTAAGTATATGCTTAAAAATTAATACTTAAGAAAATGAATTTCATGAAGTGCAATCTTAATACTCATTGATATGAATTATGTGAAATATTATTTAGAGCTTTTATGAAGTACACATTTATATTTGTATACATTCTCACTTCATATTTTATACTAGTCAGTTAGTTGAAATACATTAATTTTATTTTTGTACATATACTGAAAGTTTTATCATCATCAAAAAGGAGGAGATTGTTGATCCACTGATTAATTTTGATATTTCTAAAATATTGAGTATAAATGATACTAATCATGTATTTCAAGAATGTATGCAGATCTTTTCAGATATTCAAATTGAAGAAATTAATCCAAAAAAAGATTCACATAAAAATCACCAAGTTAAGAACTTCAAGGAAATTGAATTGATAAAGATCCTTGAAAAAAGGATAAAATCATAATTTCATCAAGTTAGAAGAAAATATGTTTTGAAAGCCTCAAGATTAACTAAAGAAAAATTTTGATATTTTGGAGGCAATTTTATATTTTTTGAATGTCAAATTTGAAAGAAAATCAAGTTTTAGCAAAAGAATCAATCATAGGGACGATCCCTAGGTCATTTCCTTTTGAAATGGGCAGCTTGGCATGCTTTGGCATATTATTTTTGAATGGCCTCACAAAAGGATCGACCCATGGATCAATCTCTGGTGAAAGGATCGATCCCTAGGTCGACCTCTATTGCATAAAAATAAAAAATAGAAGCTGAATTTTTGAGTGCAGTCTAAGTGCTGATACCTGAGCATAAGGTGTCAACCCTAGATCACAAGGTGTCGACCCCAGATCAAAAAGTATCGACCCCTGTAGCAAAAGTATTGACCCCAATATCAGGATAGATTGCAATGGCTAGTTTTCTGTACTTTTTCAATGGGCTCTGTTCATTCCAAATGGCTAGTTCAAGCCCTTCAATGGTTCAAACTCTCTCTCCAGCCATTGTGAAGATTATTTAAAGATGGAGAATCAAAAGAAAAAAAAAGGAAGTGGATTGAAAGTAGAAATCATTTAAATTATAAGATTTATTAAATATATAAAAAAAAGAAAAGAGAGGGCTTTGTGCATCAAATTCAGAGAGCTTTCAAGTGTAATCATCCTCAGTCATTCAAGCTTCCTCTCAACCTTCAAAAGAGAGAATACAAAGCTTTAAGAGCCATCTTTCAGCCTTTCCATCAAACTTCAAAAAGAGTTCTTTTTCTTTTTATTTTATGCTAAATTCTTATACTTGTATTTTTGTTTCTTTACAAGTTTTTTTGGGAGAAAGAAACTTGGGGTTTAAGTTGGTCCAAGCCGATAATTGGATGGTGTAAAGCTTGTGGTTGGTGCTCCTAGGTTAAAACCAACTAGGTTGATAGTAAACATGGAAAAACTATCGATGTAGGGTTGTGGTTGGTGAGCTTGAAAAATCAGCTAGATTTGTTTGTAATCTTGGGTCAAAACAAATGCACTATAATCTAGGGATTATAGTGGAACTTCCAAGGGCATAGCTTGAAGAGTGGATGTAGGAGTAGGTTGCTCCGAACCACTATAAAATCTTTATATGTTTGTGTTGTATTTCTTTCTCCATTGCTTTACGTATCTTGCATGCTTTAAATTACTAATCACTTGCTGATTTGGTTTTACTCTTGCTTAAATTTATTTACATTTGATTCTGTTGCATATACTATTCAATTTTATTAAACTGAATTAAGTTAAGTAAGGCACATACATGTTTAGAGTTATTTTTGGCCAAATTTTTTTAAACCCAACTCACCTCCCCTCTTAGGTTGCAACCTCTGGGCAATAGGTTAGGAGTTGATCTAATTTCTGAGCAAGAAGGTCCACTTTATTTATCAAATTCAAACAATCATAGAACTAGATTCTGGATATTTAAATTCATGGATCCCTACCTAGTTTTGGTAGAAAAATAATGAAGTATGATTATTTAAGTTTTCACTTAAGGTTTCAAATAAAGCATAGGCTTCATCCTCACTTTTGTTCATGAATACACCTTCACAAGATGCATCTATCATTTGTCTATACTAGTCTTCTAATTTCTAATAAAAAGCTTGAACTATTTGCTACTTAGATAGACCATGGTGTAGGCATTTTCTAGGAAGCTTTTTTCATGACTCGTGAATTTGTTCCCTTGTAAGCTGAGCAAATCCAGTGATAGCTCGCCTCATGGTATTGGTTCGACCTATGCGATAAAATTTCTTAAAAAATTTACTTTGCAATTCAACCTAAGTTTGGATTGGTCTTTCTATAGTGCCAAGCCAGTTCTTGGCTTTGTTCTTTAACGATAAGGAGAATAAAATCAGTCTAAGGGCATCATTAGACAAATTTTAGATTTTCACCATAGAGAAGATTTTTAAAAATTCATCCAAATGCTTATAAGGATCTTAATTGGTGTTCCCATAGAAGGATGGAAGCATTTGAATTGTGGTCGACTTAATCTCATAGTAGGTTGCATGGATATCGGGTAATTGGATGCAAGTTGATGGCTTATAGATAGAAGGAATAAAATATTCCTTCATCTACCAAAGTATTTCTCTAAAATTTTCAGCCATTTGACTATTGAGTTTAATATAGATCAGCTATTCAATTTTAGGATTGGGTTCAACTAGGTTAGAAAAATGATCGCCTACCGTGCATGTACTAGTGCAACCCTAACATGTGGTTCAATTTTTTTTTAGATTTTTATTATTTTATTATTTTTAAAATTTTATTATAATTTTATTATAATTTTATTTATTTTATTTATTATTTTTAATTTAGTTTAATTTAATTTAATTTTAATTTAATATTTTATTTTATTTTTTTTGAAGGAGAAAAGAAGAAGAAAGAGAGAAGAGTTCTAAAGAAGAGATCTTAAGGAGTCCTAAAGCTAAGAAGAGGGAGAAGAATTAGTTAAGTCAGGTTTAATGTTGGTTAGTAATCAAGTTAGGCAAACAATCCTGACTAAGAGTTATGCTAGATCTAGATAGCTCCTAACTATCAAGATCACCTTCAAGCCCTCTAAGTATAAGATCAGCCACTCAACTGGCCAAGTAAGTGTAAGGTTGGTGGGAGTGAAGGAAAAATCCTGATTTCTCGGATCAGGTTCGTTCAAATCTGATTGGATCAAGAGACATATTTCAAAATTTTTTTCTTAGATCTAAATTAGATCTAATATTTTTTAGATCTAATTTTATGATCTGATAAATAAAAAAATTAAATTAAATTAAATATAAATTAGTTTTACCTTGATATGGGTAATTCGATTACCCATTGATGATTTGCTGATAGCCTGAGGTTCTGAATCTAGTCATGCAAGTGCCTAGCCTCTACCAATATTCACTTAGACTGGATCTAGAGATCTTCTCCTTCTTTATCTTATCTCCAAAAATCAGATCTGGATCTGATTTGGAGGATCTTCAAAACTCCATCTGAAGATCAGTAGTCGTCTCTGCTGTAGTGCTGCCTTCTTCCTTTCTCGTCAGCCTTTTTTTGCTTGAATCGCACTAATCTGAAGGCTCAACTTCCTTGGGTGTGGAGAGGAGAGAGAGAGTCAGAATGGTAGCATGGAGGAGGAAGAGGGGCAGCCTTTGGGTGTGGCATAGGAGAGAGTTCTCTAAAAGGTGGGCACAGACAGGTCTTTATATAGACCCTGCTGCGCCACGCAGTGCCACATCACCCTGGCCAATCACGTTGCTTTATGTAATTAGATCTAAATCTGATTGGTGGGATGACATCACCTAATCCAATCAGATGAGAGATCCATAGATTCATCCTTAGGTGGTGCCTAAGACTGGTCAAAGTCTATAGGTGAGGGTCACCTAGTTTGAATCCAAGAAGCAATCTGGAGTCCCATCCGTATGGGACTCTAGGCGTCCCTATCCATGGGCACATGCTATCCTAGGCATGCACCCCCTCCTTTCCAAAATCCAATAAGGGGATAAGCCCCTATCTGCTCTCCAATAAGTGCATGACACATGGGTAGATGTCCAAGGGTCAAAGGTCAACATTTGACCAAAGTCAAAGACAAGAATTAGCAGGTGAGGAAAATGGTGGGTGTTGTCTCAAATTTATCTCATAAATTAAGACAACCCTTTTCTAACCTAGACAAGCTCCAGTCAAACTAGGTAAAGGTACCTAAGTGAGCACAAATATATTTGGCTCGGTCGAGATAACTTTATGATAGAAAAAGGGGAATGTTAGGCTCAATCGTGTGCTAGCATGATTTCTTTGAACTTAATTGAATCTAATTCAAATCAATTGAACTGGGTTAGTCCAATTGATGATATCCAGATCCAAACCGTTGTTTGTGTGATCCAGTTAGGTTCAGTTCTATATGGAAATGGGATATGTCATAATCTCCATCATCTCCATCATCGAAACTCCTTTCGATGGATCAGAATTCTTTTGATTCAGACAATTGGAATGATCGATCATCTAAATCATTCTAATTGCTCCCAAAATCTACCAATGACACCTAGCAATATATGGTGTCAACTCATCAAAACTAAAAATGAACCTCTTGGTGCAGCTACTTGTATGATTAAGTTCTTCTATCTTGAGCCCCGATCAGATTAGGGTTAAGGTGAACTCGTCAAACCCTAATTTCTATCATATGATTTAATCATTTGATTTAAGTCCGATGTAAAATCCTTAATAGAAACTCTTTCTATTATTTCACTCTCTGCCATGGCTATGGGCTTATGGACTTGATTCTCATGATCATCATAGGGTTGCTCCTCATGCACTGAGGTAGATAGATTCCATCTTGGTGCAATCCAATTCCTATAATGAACATGCTATAGCCAACATATACCTTAGGATTTCGAATGGCTAGGAGACCGAGTCATGATGTAGTCAAACTATAACACCCTCAAGGTGAACTGCCGATGCACCTCAGGTCAAAGAACAGACACACCATTGTAGCTTCAAGTCAGTCATCGATGAGAAGGTAGACTTTCTTATGACTACTCGAGGTGGTCACGCTCAGTGCCCTCATTCTCTAATAAGTACCTGTATTCTCGCTCTGATGTCTCTACACCGTAGACTCAAGACTCATCTACTATAAAAAATGATTATACACTAACCTTCTGGATCAATCACCATCCTAATGATGATCCTACGGTCAGGAGTATTTTATGAGTTAATAATGAAAATTCTTGTCTTAAATTTTCAACTCTTGAAAATAAGAATTATCATTACCATTAACTCAAGGGATGTATCACAAACACTAAATACATATATATGATAGAAAATAACTCATTTTATTATTTGTAGTCAAAATTATAATTTTGCCCTTAGAAGTGTATTACAAGTATCAGCCAATTCTAGCTTCTAGGGCACACATATCTAACAGAAAGTCCTCCCGTTGCTTTTCTTAGACACCAATTATCATGGTCAAGTAAATGGAATCAATTAAGTAACCACCTTCCTTCGGGATGTATTTTCGGAGTCACTTTTCTTTGACACCATTTAAATTAACTAACCCTAATCCAATCCAACTTTTAGGATTTCTTATCCTAATGAGCTGGAGTTCCTAGGACTGATGTCTAATTGATTTTAAAATTAAAAGTTTAGGTTAATGCAGGATATTTGTTGGTTATTTATGGGCCAAGAAAGGATGATCAAATTTTCACCTTATCTTGTTTAATGGGTTATGCCTTTAAATTAATTTAAAGATGAATATGCACAATCACTTTTAGACAAAGAATTCTATACAACTAAATTAGATGCATGAAACTAATTTAAACTTGAGAGACTCACCTTATCTCCAGTGATCACTAAAATGAAAATAAAATTAAAATGATGGATGCTCTAAGCAATTAGGGTTTCTACTCTTATCATGAGATTTTTTAATTAGGTTTAAGTGGATATTTTTTAAATTAATTTTAAAATAAAATAAATAATAATAAAAAAAGTCTAGGGTTAGGATTAATCTCACCAAGTAGGATTGGAAGTTTCCTCCTTACACTAATCTTTTTGTTCTTTTTCTCTTTTTTTTTCCTACAAAATAAATAAGAAAAGTTAGTAAGCAAAATTTACAAAAAAATTAAAAAGATCAAAAATTTTATTTATAATTTTTTTATAAAAAAATTTAAAAGATCAAAAATTTTAATGTCTGTACCTTCTCCGGTAATGGTACCAAAAATTTGATAAGAGTACGATATTATCATTAAGACATCATGTTTATCAGTTTAATTTTGACTTCTTAAAAATGATTAAAAATATGTAGATAGTAGTGAGTCGGGTCAAATCCACAGAGAAGGCAGTGTTTTAATTTTAAAATCTTTGATTTTTATAAAAAAAATAAAAAAATTTAAAAAAAGTTAAAGTCAGAAAATAAAATTATAAATAAAAAGTAAAATTTAAAAAATACAGAAAGATAAACTTGGTACTAAGATCTACTATTTAGATCTTAGTATATACTTGTAATAAAAATAAAGAGCAATTAAAAGTAAAGAGCAAAAATTAAAATTATAATTATAAGTAAAAAGCAAAAATTTAGAGTGCATAAAAATAAAATTTTGCATTAAATAAGAGTTTAGAATTCAAATACATATAACTAGAAAGAGCAAAAAATAAATAAATAAAAATATAATAAAGAGTTGAAGTAGATCTGCATAGTCTCATCGGGAAGATGGTTGGTGGACTTCTCTTCATTTGTACTCTTCAGAGCATGCTCGCATCTCCTTCTTCTTCCTCTTTGGATTTGATCTTGATCTCAGATTGGAGTCAGCATAAAGATGGCGTAGGAGATAGCTATTCTTCATAGCATCTGTTGCCTTGAAGCAGTCTCTAATCTAAGTATGGCTCCAACCCTATACCTTTTCCTCTCTTTGATCAAAGATGATTTGATTTGATGGCCTAGTGCCCTTTAAATAGATGTTGGAGAGGAGGGAATTTTATGATTTCACCGATATGGGACTTAAAGCAGCATATAGATTGGCGTATGAAGAGAAATCCTAAAGAAAATTGAATTAAAAGATTGTTGGACACATCCTGTGAATTCTGGGTGAAGTTTGGCCATCAGATGTGGATCAAATGGTTGAAAAAATGCCAAAAAACATATCTTAGAAGCCTAATTATAGTCAGAATTAATATTGGTCATTGGATGGTGTTCATCAGGAGAGTTTCGACTGTTGGATTGCACTTGGGTGTTTGAATCACCATTGGGATCTTTGTTAGCCATCGGATCATTGCCTGTTAATGGTCCACAATGGACCGAATACTATAAAGGTCCATCATGGACCGTGTGTAATTTGATGTCATGTTGATGTCTGCACTGGAGGGAGAATGGGCCGGGTGTTGGGCTTTTTTTGCATGTGGGCTGGGCGGCTAACGGGCTGGGCTTCACTGACAGGCATGCGAGCGGACCGAGCCTAGTTTGCGAGCAAACCGAATCAGGCCAGGTTCAATTGAACCAGTCCGATTATTTATTTATTTATATATTTTTTTCTTTGAAAATTCATATTGGATCTATTTTAACTCATATTTGCTCTAAATTTATTTTGTTTGAACTAGAATAATGAGCTCTTTTTTATTGATGAATATATTTTCTAAAAATAATAAATAAAAATTTAATTTTTAAAAATAAAAATAAATAAATTAATAAATTAATACTTTTATCGGTGAATTTATGGTACTTATCAAATGCCAATGGATCCAATTTTCTAGATGGACATTAGATGTACCTTACACTTGGTATTCATTTGAATGTTGAAATTACTATCCATCATATGATGATTAGATCGTACTCTTTGAATGATGATCAGGTTGGCCAGAGCTTTCCTCAGGCCTGGTTATCTTTCATTTAATGTACCGAACTCAATCATATTAATGGTTGGACCTAACCGAAACTTTTAGTAGAGGTGCCTTACGTTTGCTAAAGTGGTGCCTCAGGCAAAACTAATTACTAAAAATTATTTAAAGAAATAATTGATTATGAACCTACCTATAGATGCACATGGATGACCAGAGCTTTTTTTAATTGGGCCCATTTGTAATCTATGTAGATTCTAGTATTTACTAAGGAGTTAGTATAATTTTTTGAATTGGAGGTAGAGGCTACCAATTCGTACAAAATAGCAGGAGAATGTTTAGACTAAAGTTTTAAGTTTTTAGGGTAAAATAATTTATATACTAATAAGGTCTTATGTTTTTCTTTTAGTCTATTAGATAGTGACAAGCCTATAGGACCTAATTTTGAGAAGTCTAGTATTGATTCTAATAAGATAGATTATAAGAGAAATTATCCTCTTGACTTGAATAAGCTAAATAAGAGAAATTAGCAAGTGGTTACTGGTCAAGGCTATTATATGATAATACCTTATAACTTTTTTGTTTGTAATACTTCTACTTGGGTATTGGATACTAGAAGTCTAGTTCATATATGCAATTCATTGTATGAACTTCAAGTTGGTAGAAAGTTTGAGAATGACAAAAGTCTCCTAAATGTTGGGGATGGAAGAAATATTTTAGTTCTAGCATTGGGAACTATTAAGCTTGTTTTTAGAATAAATAATATCATTTTAAGTGACTGTCACTATTATCCATCCTTTATGATGAACATAATATTTATAGAATTTTTGGTCCAAGATTGTTATTGTTTATCAATAAAAAAAATTATTATAATATCATTATGAATGATATTGCAATAATGTGAGGACAATTAAGAAATAGTACTTATATTTTATCACAGCCTATTAATATAATGTATACATCAAATAAATGCCCAAAACTAAATATCATTGATGCCTATCTTTGGCACAGTCGACTCGATCATATAAATAAGAATAGGATAAATAGGTTAGTCAAGAAGAAAATTCTTGACATCAATGATTGTAAATCATTGAAAATCTGAGAGTCCCATCTTTTTGGTAAGATGATCAAGTCACCCTTTACTAGAAAGGATGAACGGGCTAGTGATGTTCCAGATCTAATATATTATGATATAAGTGGATGTATGAACATGTGTGCTAGAGGCGGGTATTACTACTTATTACATTTATTGATGACCTATCTAGGTATGGGTATGTCTATCTTATAAAGAATAAATCTGATTCATTTGAAATATTCAAATAATATCATAATGAGGTAGAAAAACTACTTGGAAAGAGTATTAAAATTCTTCGATCAAATCGAGGAGGTGAATATCTTTCCAATAAATTTTTGATATATCTAGAAAAGAAATGGGATTTTCTTACAATGGACTCCTCTTGGAACACCATAGCATAATGGTATGTCTAAAAGGAGGAATTGAATCCTATTAGACATGGTTTGATCCATGATGGGTTTTGCAAGTCTGCTAATTTCTTTTTGGGGTTATGCGCTTAAGACTACTTGTTATGTTTTGAACAATATTTCAAGCAAATATATTGCAAAGACTCCATATGAGATACAGACTGGGCTAGGTCGATACTCTCTCACCTTAGGATTTGGGGATGTCTAGCTTATGTCAAATGTTTATAGACAAAAAAGCTTGGACTAAGGTCCAATAGATGCTTGTTTATAGGGTACCCCTAGAAAACTAGGGGTTATTACTTTTACCTTGCTGAAAAATAAAAGATTTTTATCAGCAATAGGGCAGTCTTTTTGAAAAAGAAGTTCCTTGAGGATAGAATTATTGCCTCTAATGTTGAACTTGGTGAAATTCGATAGGTAGAAGAATCAAAATATTCTAGTGAATCTATAGAACTGGTTTTGATAAGATCAAACCCAGATCCCATTGTAGAGGCATCCTTAAGGTGATCCAGTAGAGTACCGTGTCAACCAGATAGATACTATGGTTTCTTGATTCGGGATGATGATCCTATTGAACTCGATGAGAACAATGAGGTTCTGATCACCTACATGGATGCAATGCAGAGGTCTGACTCTAATAATTAACTAAAAGTCATAAAGTCCAAAATGGAGTCCATGAAGGTCAACAGTGTATGGATACTAGTTGATCCATCTGAAGGGATAAAATCCACTGGGTTTAAATAGATTTTCAAAAGAAAAAGGAACGCAGATGGAAAGGTGGAGACCTATAAAGTCTATCTGATTGCCAAAGGATATCGTCAATGTTATGATATTAACTATGATGAGATATTTTTTCTGATGGCAATGCTCAAGTTCATTTGGATTATGCTTGCGATAGCAACACATCTAGACTATGAGATCTAACAAATGGATGTGAAAGTAGCTTTTCTAAATGGAGAGCTAGATGAAGAGGTGTATATGATATAGCCCGAGGGGTTTATATCCGTAGACAAATCCAAGGTGTGTAAGCTTTAGAGATCCATTTATCGATTGAAGTAGGCATCTCGGAGTTGAAACATGTATTTTGATAAGATGATCAGAATGTATAGCTTCATTAAGAATGGAGAAGAATCCTACATATACAAATGGGCTAATGGATCTGTAGTTGTATTTCTTATATTGTATGTGGATAATATTCTCTTAATCGGGAATGATATTCCTACATTATAAGGAATAAAGATTTAGTTATCATCTTAATTCTCTATAAAGGACTTGGGAGAAGCTTCCTACATTCTAGGGATTAAGATCTATAGAGATAGATTTAAAAGATTGCTTAGGTTATCCCAGTCCATGTATATCGAAACCATGCTGAAGTGGTTCAGCATGGCAAATTCCAAGAAAGGCTATCTTCCAATAGGCCATGAAATTACTCTCTCGAAGAGAAATTATCTGACAACTCCTTAAGAGAGAGAGTGTGTATGAGTAGAATACCATATACTTCGATAGTGGGTTCTATTATGTATGCCATGATATGTACCAGACTGAATGTGGCATACTTACTAGGAGTAGTGAGTAGGTACCAGTCTGATTCAAGTAAGAATCACTGAAAGATTGTAAAGATAATCTTGAAGTATTTATGAAATACTAAGGATCAGTGGCTCATTTATGAAGATGCTGACTTGAAACTTATGGGATATTCTGATTTTAATTTCCATTTAAATCATGATGACAGTAAGAATATGTCAGGATATGTATTTATTCTGAATGGTGGAGAGGTTTATTGGAAGAATTTCAAGCAGTACACTATGGTTGATTCTGTATGCGATGCGAAGTATATCACAACATCTGATGTTGTGAAAAAAGCCGTATGGTTATGAAAGTTCATCGATAAGCTGGAAGTGACACCCCTTTAGTATTGAGAATTATGTCCCAAAGCCAATGGTCAGTCTATTAACAGTTATGCAATTTTATAATTATAATTAATTTATTATTAAATAAAATAAATTTTATAATATTTTTATCATAAAGTCTATATCTTCTAATGGACTTCTTTGTTGTGATGAAGTCCTTAGGGCTATTTAATTTCGATAAAAAAAGAATTTATTAATTAGTCCTTAAACCATTCATAATCAAATGATACGTTGTTAATTAAAATGACAACGTTTATCAAGTATAGGTCATTGTATGCCATATAGATTGATTGTCCTCTTAACCAAGGAGTGTGGAGACACTAGTATGGCATATAGATGAGATGTAAGGATACATCATCACTGAACGTGATCAATTTTAGAGCATTCTGCTGTTGAAAATTGCACCGATAGGATATAGGTATAAGTGTCCCTTAAATATGAGATTACCACAGTGGCTTGCAAGCAACTCACTATGCTTTGGTGCTGGACTAATTGAATTTCTAATTTAATAATGAAAGATTTTTAGGCATAGTCAAGTACTTATAAAATCGGTAAGTGATCAAGATGGAGTTGACCACTCCAAGAGTTGGGAAGATGCATCATTGTATTTAAATTTAGTAAAACCTTGATCAGGATAATCCATGGGATGGATTTGGTATTTTGAAATACAATATAGATGACAAAATCAGAGTTGATAGTTTAACTCTGAATCATCCTATTAGCATTTAGGTCAAAAGGATAAATTATATAAAAACTATATCCACATGAATTCTAAGAATATTGCTCTACACATTTGACCTATTCGGCCATCGAGTACCATTGCTAGATGGTCACTTTGATTGGTACAAAAATTTATGTTTATGCTACTGACTTAGGTTTGAACCTTTGGGATTACACACATAAGAGGTCTCAATCTAATTGGATGGTTGAGCAATAATTTAGAATCATTCTAAGGTCAAATAATCAATACGATTAATGTTTGACCTAGTGCAAGTATTGCGGGAGGATCGATTAGTAATTGGATTGCTAATTGACTTAATGTTGCCCAAGGATGGCTTCCTAAGAGGAGGGTGAATTGGATATTTAAAATTTAAGCTTGAGATATGAGCAGATTAAACTAATTATATACTTAAGTAAAATAAGTCATGTAATGTACAGTGAATGAATATAATAGAATAAGCACATAATCACAAACATAATAATTTTATAGTGGTTCGGCACCAAACTCAGCACCTACATCCACTCTTTAAGTAAACCACTTAGGAATTCAACTATAATCACTTAGCTTGATTACAGTCAAATTATTTACTTAGGTTCACAATCCAATCCAGTTGGTTTTGACCTTGGTTCACCAACCACAGCCATACAATAATTATTTTTCTGGGCTAATAATCAATCCCAATTAGTTTTAACTTTAGCTCACCAATCAAATCATACAACGTCCAATTCTAGGCTTGGACTAACCCAAATTTCTCAGCTTAAGAAACTTAAAATAAAAAAAGAAGAGTACAGAAAAAAATTAAAATAAACTCTATGAAGCTTAAGAGAAAAAATTTTGGGCTGCTTTGCTTGTAGACTTGATTTCTTCTTTTTGAATGCTTGAGAAAAGTAGGCAATGATCTTCAATAATAAAGGCCTGACTTCTTTCAGATTGAGGATGTTGGAAGGACAAATATATATTTGAAAGATCACTCCTTCCTTTTCACTATATTGCTTACACACTTGAATACTTTGAAAATCTGCTTAGAAGCTCTTTTTTTGAGTTCAAAAACTCTCTTTCTTGTCCCAAATGTTTTCTTAAGTATTTCTAAGATTTTCTACCACTACAAGTAATCTAGTAGGGCTTCTGAAAGTGATCTAGCCCTTGGAAAACTAAAAATAGCCGTTGGAAGGTGTGTGGAGTGAAAAAGCTGCAAAACTAAAAACTAGCCATTATAGTTACTGGACCGACTCAGTTTTTGACTAGGTCGGCTTAGTCCAAACTAGTATGGCTCAGTTTTTAGTTTAGATGGCTCAGTTTTAGTGATCCCAAAATGCCTATTTCTATCTTTCACTATCTTCTGAGACTGGATCGGCAACCTTTCTGACTGGGTCGGCTTAGTTGTCACTAGGTTGGCTCAATCCCCTAAATCTTGAAAATCTGGCTTTCTGCACTTTCAGTCTTTTGCTTCCATTGAAACTAGGTCAGCTCAGTTATAGATAAGGTCGATCTAGTTTGCATGCCATACGTGCCAAAGACTATTTGTGATCATTTCTTCTCCAAATTACTTTATAAGCTAGACTTATCCTTTTTGTCTTGATTTAATCTTCATTATTACCTTTTGAGAGATATATCCAAATTGAAGTATCTTCTCTAAAATCTTGAGTGATGAATCTTTATTTAGGTGAGTGAAAACACTTGGAGTTTGTGAGCTCTTTAAATTTACAACTACACATTCTCACAAATAATATTAGTAATTTAACAATCTATACTCAAATACTTTTGTTATCATCAAAATCAATCTAGGGTCAATAATCTTCCTCTTTTTGACGATGACAAAACCTTTTGAGTATAACCTTTCCTTCATATTTCAAAAAGATATATTCATTCAATCTTACCAATTAACTTATACATCATATTTATTTAGATTCTATCAATTTACATATGCTCCCATTGAATATGATAGTTATGTTCAATTTAACTCAAATTTTGTGTTGCTCCCCCTTATTATGTGCCGAGATTTCAATTTAGCAATTCGAGTTATGATTTTTTCCATATTTATAATTATAATTAAGTTGCAATTGATCATTCTTTATTTTGTTCTTACGTAAGTAATGCCTATTCTTTTTCACTTGATTTTATTTCAATTTTCATGAATTTATGCTCATTTTCTTCCTCCTTTTGTCATTATCAAAAAATTAAACATACAATATAAAGAGAGATTTGATCAATCATGAAAAGAGATAAATTCCATTCATTCATTAGGATAATTTGATACAATGCAAACCAAAATCAAATTTCATTCATTCATAGATACAAAAGATTCTAAATTCATAAAATGCTGAAGTTTGATCATTACATATCATGAACATTTACAACCAAAATGCTCTAAGTATAACTAAATGTATCCTATATGCAACCTAATCAATACTAGGCTCTGGAGGGTCGGATGAGGCTGGATCCATGGGTGCTGAGGTATGCTATTTGGCAAATATCTTTCTCACAACATTTTTCATTAATAAGGAAAGACCACCTGAGAGTCTATCATATACTCTGGCCGAGATGCGCTGCAATCTCCTTAATCTGATCCTCATCAAGTTTGATAGTGGACGAAGATGGAGCAGGCATTGGATGCTATGGCACGGGCTCTGGCTTATGTCTTTCTTTCCCTTCTTTATCTAGCTTCAGTCAAATACCATTTACCTTCTTAAATTTCATCCTATGCATCGATTTTAGATTATATGTATCATAATATTGTAGCTTTTTCCTAGGTTCCCCTTCCAAGCTAACTACAAAATCCTAAAATACTAGTGTCAGAAACATCCCATATGGTAGAGCAGATTTTCCTCTTTGGGATGCTTCTTGCATCACCTTTAAAATCAGAGTTGGAAGATTGAATTTTTCCCTCATCAGAATATGATACATAACTGCTATATCGTTCTTGTTCAGAAAGTCAAACCTTCCTACTGTGGGGACTAGAATCCTAGTTGAAATGTTATGAAGCAGTCTATTCTCCATGGATAGATCTCTAGCATGGATTTCTTCAAAATGCATGGCATCATCCCTTCCAAATAATAATCACAGCCCACTTGCTGGATCATCGAGTCTTTCAGCTCCTTCGGTGGATGCCCTAAGTAAGCTATCTAATTTCTCTACAGTCAAATTTATCTTCACTTTCTTTACCTCTGTTTCAAACAAATTTGGTCTAACATTTGCATTTCCATAAAATTCCCTTATGAGATTTGGATAGGTTGGAAGATTGATCCTAGAGCATAGGTATTCCCATCCTTGATACTTTAAGCACTCTCTAATCTCAAATCCCTCACTTGCCAAGAAATCAAAATCCACTCTTCTACCGATTGTAACAGTCCTATAAGAAAGAGTGATAGGTGTGGAAGAGGGAGATGGTGGGGAAATCGAAGGAGGCTAAGGGGGGTTGAGTGGACGGTCCCAGAGGAGGTGAGGAAGACTAAGACGACCTAGATGAATGGTCTTTTTGAAACTTTGTCCACCATTCTTCACCATAAATCCCTCTTCTAGGCAGTGAAATTGGACATGCATGCTTAATCCGAGGAGCTATGATTCGTTTCTTGGGCGGTATGATTTTAAAATCCCTCCCTAAAGCAATGGAAATGGGTTTCTAGGAAAGAGTTTTAGGTTTCTAGGGTTTTCTTGGTAGATGGCTAAGAGACGAGTCCTCAAAAAGCTGTCGGTCTTTCCATTTTAAAAATAGAAATCTTGACAACTTAGTTGGCCCAATTTTTTGTGAAGAAAAACTAAGTCGGCCAAGTACTAGGTCGACTAAGTTTTTTAGAAGAAAAAATATGGGATGGCTTAGTTTGGCACAGAGCTAAATCTTCCAAGTTTCAAGGCCGAAAATTTTGTCATCTATTTTTCTTTTCTAAATGAGATAAAAATTAAACAAATACAGGGAAATTTATCATATCAAAGTCAATCATTTCATCATATGAAAATAAATTATCATAAGATATTCATTTAACAAATTAGATCAAATAAACCTAATTGCTTTCTAATTGTGCAAAATCTTTTTTCATTCTAGTAAGGAGATCTGCAACTTGATTTTCTGTAGGCACATATTTAAGAAGTATATCATTATTTTGAATATGGTCTCTAATAAAATGATATTTTATTTCTATATGTTTTATTCTTGAGTATAATATAGAATTTTTAATCAAATTTATGGTACCTGTGTTGTCACATCGAATAGGAATGTTATTACAAGTAATACCATAATCTTCTAGTTATTATTTGATCAACAATAGTTGAGCACAACAATTCCCAGCAGCAATGTATTCGATTTCTGCCATAGACAAGGTTATCGAGTTTTATTTCTTACTAAATCAAGAGATCAAATTCACTCCTAGAAATTGACATGTACCACTTGTACTCTTCCTATCTAAGCAACAACTAGCAAAATCTGAATCACTATATCTAATTAAGTCCAATAAAGATAGTTTAGAGTACCATAAACCAATATCTTGAGTATTTATTAGATACTTAAAAATTCTTTTAATTGCTAATACATGTGATTCCTTTGGATTTGATTGATAACAAGCACACATGCATACACTAAATATTATATCCGACCTACTTGCAGTTAAATATAACAAAGTTTCAATCATACCTCGATATAACTTAGGATCTACTACATTTTCTTTTGGATCTTGATCAAGCTTGCAACTTATGCTCATGGGGGTGCCACTTTCTTTGACATTCTCCATCCCAAATTTTTTAAATATTTTTTTGATGTATTTGCTTTGGTTGATAAAGATTCCCTCATTTGATTGCTTGATTTGGAGTTTGAGAAAGAAGTTGAGCTCTTCCATCATGCTCATCTCAAACTCACCTTGCATGAGATTTGCAAACTCTCTACACAAAATCTCATTAGTAGCATCAAATATAATATCATCAATATATAATTGGATAATTAATAGATTACTTGATTTTCTTTTAATAAATAGTATTTTATCTATGTTACCTCTTTTAAAATTATTTTTTAGTAAGAACTTACTCAATCTATCATACCAATCCCTAGGTGCTTGTTTTAATCCATATAGTACTTTCTTAAGTTTATATACATGATTAGGTAGCTCTTGACTTTCAAAGCTTGGAGGTTGTTCTACATAAACTTTCTCTTCAATTAAATCATTTAAAAATGCACTCTTCGCATCCATTTGAAAAGATTTAAAATTTATGAAGCATGCAAATGCTAAGAGCAATTTAATGACTTAAAGTCTAGCTACGGGTGTAAAGGACTCATCAAATCAATACCATCTTTTTGATTGTATTCTTATGCAATAAATCTAGCCTTGTTTCTAATTACATTACTCTTTTTATCAAGTTTATTTCTAAAGACCTATTTTATACCAATTACAAGAAAATTTTTAGGTCTTTCAACTAGCTCCCAAACTTTATTTCTTTTAAATTGATTTAATTCTTCTTTCATTGCTAATATCCAATTTGGATCCTATTTAGTTTTAATTATATTTTAAAATTCTAAATAAGATATAAATATAATATGATTCATAGCTTCCCTAGGAGATGATCTAGTTTTAACTCCATGAGACGGATCACCTATTATTAATTTCTTAGAATGATTGTGATCATACCTCCATTTCTTTGGTAAGTTGGATGTACCTTGATCATCTTGAGATTGTGGCAACTCTTCTTCAACCTTTTGCTCTTTATCTTCTTTTTCTTGAGAGGGAGTAGCTTCAAATGATATATTTTTTAATTTTTTTTTCAAAAATTTCTGCATCCACATTAAGCTCTTCTTCTCTTATTTTAAGAAAGTTAGTTTCATCAAAAATAACATGCAAAGATTCTTCCATAATTAATATTCTTTTGTTAAATATTCTATATGCTTTACTATATGATGAATATCCTAGAAGAATTTCTTCATCTAATTTTGCATCAAACTTTTTTAGCTTATCTTTACCATTTATTAAAATAAAATATCTACATCCAAAAATTTTAAAATATGAAATATTTGGCTTCTTTTCTTTATAGAGTTCATATGAAGTTTCTTTTAAGATTGGTCTAATTAAAGCTCTATTTAGCACATAGCATGCAATGTTAATAGCTTTCGTCCAAAAATATTTTGAAAGGTTGCTTTCATAAAGTATGGTCTGTGCTATTTCAATTAATGTTCTATTCTTTCTTTCTACCATCCCATTTCGTTGGGATGTTCTAGGTGCTGAAAAGTTATAATTGATTCTATTTTTAGAGCAAAAACTTTCAAACTTTTGATTTTCAAATTTCATGCCATGATCATTTCTTATATATAAAATATTACATTTTTTCTTTGTTAATTTTGTTAAATAGATTAACAAACATGTCAAAAGCATTTTCTTTATGAGATAAAAATAAAAACCATGTATATCTTAAAAAATCATCTACTATAACAAAGCTATATCTTTTTCCTCCATGACTAGTAGTTGAAATAGGTTCAAATAAATCTATATGAAGTAATTCTATAGGCCTAGTAGTTGAAACAATATTTTTGAATTTGAAAGAAGATTTTGTTTGTTTACCAAGTTGGCAAGCTTTATAAATTTTGTCCTTGTCAAAATTTATTTTGGATAAACCCTTCACTAAATCAAGTTTAATTAATCTTGCTAATGAGTCTATACTTGTATGACCTAATCTATTATGCCAAATCCTACTTGATTCATTTAGTTTAGCATTCATAGCAATAAAACACTCAATATTCTCATTTTTAAGTTCATCAAGATCAACAATATAAACATTTTCATGTCTTTTTTCAATGAATTTATTGCTTTCATCTAAAGAAGTAGTTTCAATATAATAAGATGATTTGAATGAGACATCAAAGCCTTTATCACAAAGTTAGCTTATGCTAAGCAAGTTATGCATTAATCCTTCAATATATAAAATATTTTTTATGCTAATAGAGGGTGTTATTAATATATTATCGAGATCAATAATTTTTTTCTTTATCATTGTCTTTAAATGTCACAACATCTTAATCTTTAGCTTCAAGTGAGATAAATTATGATTTATCTCCCATCATATGCCTCGAGCATCTACTATCAAAGTACCATCTTTTTTTAGCTCTTACGGATATACCTACATAACACTACTACAAAAATGACCTATGGCAGCCCTTACTATGGTAGCAATTTTCGAAACTGCTGCCATAGCACCTACGACCGTGATTTACATTAACTGCTGCTATAGGTCGGACCTATAGCAGTGATTTTATAACCACTGCTATAGGTCCGACATTATAGCAGCGGTTATGAACCACCATCATAGGTTGGATCTATAGCAGCGATAATAAAAAATCACTGTCGTAGGTCAATCTATAGTAGTGGTTCATTATAACTGCTGCCATAAGTCAGACCTATAGTAGTGGTTAGTAAGAATCGCTGCTATAACCTGATTTATGGTAGCGGTTAATTATAACTGCTGCCATATATATTTTTTTTCTTTAAATATTATATAATTTTAAAATTTAATGCCCATCTTCATCATTCATTATCTAAATAATTATCATTAGAGTCTCATCATAAAAGATCACCTCGATCCGATGGCCCTAGCTTCATCGATCAAAAAAGTTTGATTTCGATGATCATGAATGACGATGCGATGATCTGATAGATGCAGACCTTCGATGGATCCAAAAACCTGCAACGATGATCTTGGTGATGTTTGTAGCATACTATCAAAATTTTACTTCAATCGAATATCGTTATCCTTGGTCAATTTAAGTATAGGTTAGTTTCTGTCGTTAAATGATATACCGATTTGGATCAAAGGATCAAACAATCTGGTGTTCGATATTGAGTATAATTTCTTTTATAAATGATCTTGCTACTACTTTAATAATTTTTTATGGTGGTGACTATAAAATTCAACTCGTGAGATGAAGAATGATCTAAAACTATACGTCTCTTGATAACCATTCTGAAACTTCACTGGTTGTTATGCTTGTGCTTTTGCAATAACTGCTTAACATGAATTAGTTTATTACGAAAATGATTTAATTTTACTAGACATCATCAATTAAATATTTAAAATTATAATAAAAATTATTTAACTAAAAATTATCTCATAATCGAATGTTCGTTTAACCTTGATCGCTTATTTTCTAATTTAACGGTCCAAATCATTCCTACTAAATTGACCGATGATAACGATCTTCGATTGAAGTGAAACTTTGATAGTATGCTACAAATATCATCGAGATCATTATTGTAGATTTTTGGATCCATCGAAGATCTTCATCTATCAAATCATCGCATCATCATTCGTGATCATCGAAATCAAATTTTTTCTGATTAATAAAGCTAAGGCCACTCAGATTGAGGTCGTTTACGATGACACTCTAATGATAATATTTAGAAATGAATGGTGAAGATGGGCTATTATTAAAATTTAAATTATATATATTTAGAAAAAAAAATGAGAAAAAAATTAATTTTCCATCTATAGCCAAGCGGTTGATTCGAAAAATCGCTGCTTAGATTGGAATCTATAGGCAGTGTTTAAGTAACGCTGCCTATAAGATCTCATGGCAGTGGATTCGATTAACCGCTGTCGTAAGATCTATGGCAGTGGTATGCGATTAGAGTCCTGCCGTAGTATAAGGCTTAAAACTTCTCAATATTTTTTTATTCTTTTTCTTTGTGTTTGCGCCTTAATCTCATCTGCGCTCTTTCTCTCTCTCGTCTCTCCCTCTCTCGATCATCGGTGATGGCTCTCCCCCGTCCGATCGTGTTGGCCTCTCCCCGACTGCCATCCGCCCTTCTCCCCCCCCTCGATCAGCGTCGCCTTTCCCAGGCCGCCCCACCCCTCCTTCCTGCTCCTCTCGACGCCCTCTGGTCTCGACCACCGCCACCCACCCGACCCCCACCCCTCCATCCGACACCTTCCCTCGATGCCCCCATGATGAAACCCCCCCTCTAGTGAACCCCCTCAACCCCGCTCGACCCTCCATAAAATATCCCACCCACCCTCCTACGCCCTCTATCCGACCCTCCTCTGGTTCGCCAGCGAACCGCAGTCCCGTACCCTACTGTCGACCCTGACCCAACCCCCACACCACCACCATTCTGATCCTCTCTTCGATTCGAGTGCAAAGCTCTTTCTAGCTTCCACATCATTGTGCCGGGTAGAGCCCCTTCCCCACTAGACCTCATCACCACGGCGCCCATACAATAATTCATTTTTCTTCTTTTTTCTCTCTCTATCTCACTATCTATGCTTTTTGTTTTGTAAGTTACTTCTAGTGCCACCGTCCTCCTCTAGCTATCATTCACCGACGCATCGCTTGGACTATTCGATGCGATTCTGCTT
This sequence comes from Cocos nucifera, assembly GCA_006176705.1. Classification (NCBI taxonomy): domain Eukaryota; kingdom Viridiplantae; phylum Streptophyta; class Magnoliopsida; order Arecales; family Arecaceae; genus Cocos; species Cocos nucifera. Next base: position 32,534 of record QRFJ01001963.1, on the reverse strand, counting down.
ATCTCTATAGCACAATAGGGATATAATTTTTTTTTAATTTTATAATATATTTATAATATGAATATATTATAATAATTATAAAATATTTATAATAAATATATAAATATTTATAATAAATATTATAATTATCTGCATGCCATAGTTTTTTGGGCGTGCGTTGGGTGGTAGCCTTGCGCCGCTGCCATATTCGACAGCCCTGTGGACGCTAGACTTGTCAATGGATTGCGTTTGGACATTGGACCTGATATTTCAGCATTCATGGATCTAATTTTAATTATTGGTATTGCGATCTGAACATGTCGAATACCTGATGGGTCTGTAATGAGAGAGGAAGGGAGTGGACCGATCTCGCTGGGTCCAGACCTTGGCCACCATCATTAGAGATGGGACGGGGATCTGGACACCTTCAGTCGACTTGAGGGAGATCCGAGATTAGGGGAGTGAGAGGATAGCAGAGAAAGGAAGGCGAGGGGTCTGGCCTGGTCTCGACATCACTGGGAGGGATGGGGTTCCGACCTTGCCGGCTGAGGAAGCATCGAGAGAGTGCAGAGAGGGTATGGGATGGGTTACCTAGCCGACGAGGGAATCACAGAGGGAGAGAGGAAGATCAAAGAGATGGAAAAGTTGCGAAGGGAGCGTTCACCCTCATTGCTGTCAGTCGGCGAGAGAGATCGAGAGAGGGAGTGATCGAGTTGGATGGCACATTAGTCGAGCCAGTTCGGATATGCAGTCGAGCCAGCTCGGGCCATTGATCGAGCTGAGCTGGGGAGTATCCTAGTTGATGTCTCAAGCACGGGCCAGTTGTCTTAGGCATGGAGCTTAGCTTGGCTTCCAAGCAAATAGAATTGATATGTATGATGTTTATTATATTTGATTAATATCATAATTGTTGCGAGTCACGATGGCACCGAAATGCCATCTAGCTTTCATCCCTACCTCTCGGTGGGTTACGCGTAGTTCAGCATCCGAGGAGCAGTTGGAGCATACTCCATCCACCTCGGCATTGACTGCTCAAGGATCTTCACCGTCAGCATCTACTCCATCGACGACATCTACTCCACCAGCTCTTGAGCCTCTACCATCGCAGGCATCTGCGTGTACATTTTTATTATATTAGCACAACTTTATTTTTTATATAGTATTTGTACACTTATATATTTGCATAACGTATTTGCATTGTAGGTGCATCATCTAGCTGGACATTTTGCGGTTCCACATGTATGACATACATGTGGAACCACTAGCATCAGGTGATGGTGCAGTATGATGCAGAGGGAACGCCAGTAGGGGAGACCGCGTGAGAGATGCATTCCTTTTTTGGAGTACTTATGAGGCGGTCGGACATCATTCCCGTAGAGCCCAGAGACTGGCGTTTGATGGATGATGTTATTAGGGACCGGGTATGAAAGGAGATATGGATAAGTACGTGCATCTTAGTGATATTTATGCATTTTATATGTTTACACTATATATGTTTGATTAGAATAATTTTGTAACTAATTTTTGATAAATTTGTGTAGAGGAGGTACAACTTCTCTGATCACAAGAAAGCTCGAGATATCCGACTGAAGAAGATCGAAGAGTTGTATTGGGGTTACAAGGTTAAGCTCCATAGAGGATGGCTCGAGCACCGATGAGACACTCCAGAGGAGCTTGTTCCCTGGATACAGAACTATCCTCTAAGTCAGTGGGAGAGGATGGTTAGACATTGGAGGAGCCAAGAATTCGAGATAAAATTCCTAACTTTTGAATTTTTTAATATGTTTAAAGTTTTATTTAAATATTTTTAAATATTTATTATTTATTTAAATACTTGTTAGGCTACCTTCCATCAGAATCAGAAGAATCGTGTAGCCTAGGAGTATACGCACACTCTAGGCCATGAGTCTATGGCCAGTCGTGTGCATAGAGAGGTAATTAATTCTAAATCTTACTAGATAAATTAAATTTATATTTTTTATCATCTTTCTGATAAATTTATTCTTTGTTATAACTGATGAGAGATGGAGTGATACCCAGCTATAGCGAGATCTTTCGATCTAGCTGCACGGACAAGACGGGCAGACCGATGAATGCCGCGATCGGGCGTATTTTTGTAAGTATTAAATATATTAGTATATATGATTAGTATTATAGTATTTCTTATAAAATTTTATTTTAATTTATAATTATAGGATTAGTTAGATGTGCTTGCGAGCGAGGACCCAGATACCTCTAGGCCCCATGACCATCTATCTCAGATATTCAGGCTTGAGCACTCTGGGAGGATTCGATGCAGGCCCGGACACACGTCAATGAGCTACTGGTCCGAGGCGAGCATTTCCTCATAGACTTTTGGTGTTGTCAGTCGGGAGGAGCTTGAGAAGGAGTTGGCACGAGCAGATCATGTTGCGATGCGGATAGATCGGGCTGAGGAGCGTGCATCTCATCTAGAGGGCATCGTGAGAGACATGATGTCGACGCTTAGCGAACATTTTGGAGTCACAAACTTCGAGGATATGTTGGCCTGTATTTTAGCTTTAGCTCTGGCTTTGGCTCTAGCTCTAGCTCCAGCTCCAGCTCCAGCTCCGACTTTGGCTCCCAGTGATGACGACGATGACGATGATGTAGATTTAGGAGACTTTTGATGTATTTTATTTTTTTAAAAATAATTATAACAAATTTTATTTGGTAATAAAATTTTAGCATTTCAGAATAATATTTATCAGATAAAATATATAAAAAAATAAAAAAATTATTTTTTTAATTATTCAAGATCTATGGCAGCGATTTTATAACTGCTGCCATATCCGTGCCAATCGCTGTCATAGGTCTGGTGCCAATAGCTACACTAGACTTATGACAATGGTTAAGAAATTGCTGCTATATTATCTATGACAGTGGTTATGTAACTGCTGCCATAGGATATCTATAGCAGCAGTTACATAACCGTTGCGATAGATCGATCTCTTGTAGCGATTTATAAACCTCTGCAATAGGCCTCTATGGCAGCGGTTCTAACAACCACTGCAACAACTGCTGCCATAGAGCTACGGTGATGGCTACAGTAGCAGCAGTTAAAAAATCATTGGCAGTAATTTTTTGGGCTACGGCAACAGTTACAAACCGCTGTCGTAGCCCTTTTTTGTAGTAGTATAAGTAATCAAGCAAACATAGGTACTCAAGCTAATTTGGATCCTTTGGGATTAGCATAGATGATTTCTTTTGGAATCTAAATTTATTTTATTTTTGATTTGCTTGAATTAAAGGTTTTGCATTCAATAAATTTGTATCCAATTTTATTATATTTGTAACATGTAATGCTTCTACAATAATTTTGAGATTTTGTATATGGATTTTTAAAGAATTTTTGCTTTTTTGATGGATTATGCCCTATACCAGTTTTATCAAAGACCATCTTTTGATTCTCAATAATTTTTTGCAAATTTTTAGAGCTTAGCATATATCTATCTAGTATAGACCTTAATCTTATCACCTCATCTTGTAAGGATACAATCTTTTTATTTGATTCATTTACATTGCTTTGTATTTCCTTCATATTTTCTTCTATTTAAGCTTTATCTATTTTTAAGGATTGATTCTCTTTCCTTAGTTTTTTGCTTTTATAAGATAGCTTTTTAAAATTAAAAGATAAATCATTAAAAGCTTCACACAAATCCTCAAATATAAATTCAGAAATTAAATCATTGTTTACCTCATCCTCCAATGCCATAAGACAAAGATTGGCTTTTCTTCTCTTAGACATTCTTCTTCGCTTGAAGAGGAATCATCGTCATTGCTCTATGTTGCTTTTAATACTTTCTTTCTTGATTGCTTTGAGCTCTTCTTGAACAATGGATAGTCTATTCAAAAATTTTTGGGCTTCTTACACTCATAGCAAATAATTTGATTCTTTTTTCTTTCTCTTTCCCTTTCTTTGCTACCTTCATCCTTGCTAAATTTTTTTTTCTTAGTTCAAACTTCTTTTTTTTTTCATGAATTTCTTGAATCTTCTAGTGATTAGTGTTATTTTTTCATCATCCTCCTAGTCTTACTCAGAGTTGCTTTCCTCTTCATACATGACAGCAGCTTTGAGTGCATGCTCTTCTTTTTTTCACTTCCTCTTCTTTTTCTTAGTTCATGTTCAGCTTATGGATTATGAGTGACCCAATTAACTCCTTCAATGCAAGAGTGTTTAGGTCTTTTGCCTCTTGAATGGCAGTCACCTTTGACCTTCAATTCTTTGGCAAAGATCTAAGAATTTTGCACATTACATCACTGTTAGTATAATCTCTTCCAAGACTTTTCAAACCATTCAAAATATTAGTGAATCTAATGAACATTTTAGTATGGTTTCATATGATTCCATTTTAAATAACTCATACTTATGTACCAACATATTTATCTTAGATTCCTTGACTTGATTAGTACCTTCATGGGTGACTTCAAGTCTATTCCAATTTTTTTGGTGGATGAACATGTTGATATCCTATTAAACTCATCAGCATCCAAAGCACAATATAGAATATTCATTATTTTGGCATTAAGTTGAGCTTTCTTTTTATCACGTTCATCCTAATTCTTTTTAGATTTTGGGATGGACACTCCATCAACTATAATTGTAGGTGTGTGAGGCTCTAACATTATGGCATTTCACATATCATAATCTTGTATTTAGATGAATATCCTCATTTGTACTTTTCAATAGGTATAGTTAGTCACATTGAATAGCAGGGGTCTATTGGTTGATTGCCCCTCAACCAATGAAATCTTAATTGGGATTGCCATTTAATCTTTAGCTCTTTGACAGTTTGATCAACAACTAATATTAGAGCACCTGCTCTAATACCAATTATTGTCCAAGGATGGCTTTCCAAGAGGGGGGTAAATTGTGCACTTAAAATTTAAGCTTGAGATATGAGCAGATTAAACTAATTATGTACTTAAATAAAATAAGCTATGTAATATGCAGTGAATGAAAATAATAGAACAAGAGCATATAATCATAAATACAATAATTTTATAGTGGTTTGGTGCCAAACTCAGCACCTACGTCTACTTCCTAAGTTAACCACTTAAAAATTTAACTATAATTACTTAGCTTGATTGCAGTCTGATTATTTTATTTGGATTCACAATCTAACTCAACCGATTTTAACATTGGCTCATCAACCACAACCATACAATGATTATTTTTCTGGACTAACAATCAATCCCGATTGATTTTAACTTTGGCTCATCAATCAAATCATACAACATCTAATTTTAGGCTTAGACTAACCCAAGTTTCTCATTCCAAGAAACTTGAAATAAAAAAGTGGAGCATAAAAAAAAAAAAACTCTATGAAGCTTAAGAAAAGAAATTCTAGGCTGCTTTACTTGTAGACTTGATTTATTCTCTTTGAATGCTCGAGGAAAGTAGGTGATGATCTTCAATAACAAAGGCCTAACTTCTCTTAGATTGAGGATATTAGAAGAATAAATATATATTTGAAAGATCATTTCTTTCTTTTCACTATATTGCTCACACACTTGAACACTCTTAAAATCTACTTGAAAGCTCTCCTTTTGAGTTCAAAAATTCTCTTTCTTGTCCTAAATATTTTCTTAAGTATTTTTGAGATTTTCCACCACTACAAGTCATCTAGGAGGGCTTCTAGAAGTGATCTAGTTGTTGAAAAATCAAAAATAGTTGTTGGAAGGTGCGTGGAGTGAAAAAGCTACAAAATTGAAAACTAGCCATTATAGTCATTGGATTGGCTCAGTTTTTAGCTTAGATGGCTCAGTCTCAGTGATCCTAAAATACCTATTTTTGTCTTTTGCTATCTTCTGAGACTAGGTCAGCTACCTTTCTGACTGGGTCAGCCTAGTTATTACTGGGTCGGCTCAGTCCCCAGAATCTTGAAAATCTAGCTTTCTATACTTTCAATCTTTTACTTTCACTAAGACTAGGCCAGCTTAGTTATAAACTGGATCGGCCCAGTTTGCATGCCAAAGACTGTTTGTGATCCTTTCTTCTCCAAATTACTTTGTAGGCTAGACTCACCCTTTTTGTCTTGATTTAATCTTCATTATAACCTTTTGAGAGATATATCTAAATTGAAGTATCTTCTCTAAAATTTTGAATGACGAACCTTCATTTAGGTTAGTGAAAATATTTGAAGTTTATGAGCTCTTTAAATTTACAACTATACATCCTCACAAACAACGTTAGTAATTTAACAATCTATACTCAAATGCTTTTGTTATCATCAAAATCAATCTAGGATCAACACTTAATTTAATTAAGCTAGAGAGTTAAAATTAAGTCTAATTAAATATAATTAAATTAGATTTAGTTTGAATTTGATTGCATCAAATTCGATTGGTTTATTAGATAAGCCAATTGCAAGAGAGAACAAGTTCCTATTCAATTAGGACTTGTATGCACCCAATTTTTGATTTGATTAGAAATTAAACTAGATTTAAATTTAATTTAGTTTGATTTAATTAGACTCTTAGTTGGACTAAGATCATCTCTAATTGGATTATATTTATTTTGATTTAATTGGATTTAAATAATAAGTTGGACCAAGTCAAAACTAGAAGTCCTAGTATGACTAGGATTTTTCTATCTTGTGCAACCTTGCTTTCCATGCCCCTGCATGCTAATTCTCTTAAAATTTTTATGAAAATTTTATTTCTAAAGAATATCCATACCTTTTTTTATGTCTCCAACCATTTTAGAAGGAAATTAGTTGTGGAATAGGTCAAAACAAACAAGTTGTTTTGACCTAGGTCTCTATTGGATAGAGTTTGATATATTATCTTTTCTTATTTCTTTGAGGCACCAAACTAGTTGATTTTCCTCTGATTTTTTCATGAGAAATAGAAGACTTGCACATATTTTCTAGAGTCTATGAAAAAAAATAAGGAGGGGATACCCAAGAGTTGGATGCCCCAATCCTTGCTCAATTTGGACTTGCCTTTCTAGGTATTTGACCTTGACAAGAACTCTATCATAACTCTCTATTTAAAGAGAGTTAGGAAATAAGTTTTCTACATGTTTTAGATCTAAAAGAGAAGTTTGGGATTCTAGAAGCTTGGATGCAAAGAAGATTTGGGCATGGTGCTTCATTGAGATACAAACCATTGTGTCCTAGTGAGAGAAAAAGAAGGAAGAAGAAAAGGGTTCTTCTTCAGGATTTTTCTAGGTTCTCTTATTCCTGTTTTTCTAAGTTTCTAGAAGAAAGTTTCCTTTTTCAAATCCTCTACCTCTTCTTCTGATTGTTGGAGGGTCCATGGTTTGAAGAAGGAAGGTTCTGATTAGCCATCAAAGAAAGATCAGCATAGTACTAGCATACTTTGCTGATTTTCTATCATCGAACTTTAGATCGATGATTGAGGTCTTGTGTGGACATCCTATAGAGGCCAAACGCATATGCAACTTAGAACGATGACCTCAGCCTTAGATTAGCAAGTTGAAGTATCCATCTTGCAAAGGTAAGAGAGATTTGATCTCCGTTCTCTATCTAGATTAGATCTAGTATAGTTTTGATATTGATGTTGATATGATCAACATTATCTTTACTTGATTTTTATTTTTAGATTTAATAGCATGCATAAATCATGAGATAAGATCCTAGATCTAAGATTAATTTATGTATTTTAATAAATTAATATAATTAATTTATTATTTCCACTATGTGATTTTGAAAAAGTTTCAAAATATGCTCATGAAATTCTAGATCGATTTTCTTCACTTAGATGGTCTAGTTCTGCTTTACTGTGATAGCATTAGAGCCATAGCTTAAGCAAAGAAGCTAAAGGTACATCAACATACTAAGCATATTCTGCGTCATTACGATCTCGTATGAGGGATCATAGAGTGAGGTAGCGTCGAGCTTTAGAAGATCGATGGAGAGGAGAACATAGCTGACCTATTTACTAAAGCCCTCGGAATCAAAGAATTTGACAATCATAAATGAAAGATGGATATTTGATACTATTCTGAATGGCTTTAGTCTAAGTAGAAGTTGTTGGAAATTATATCCTAAAGCCAATCGTCTAGGTTGTGAATGGTTAAGCTTATTGTAATTTATACTTGAATTATTAATGAATAAAATTATTATTCTGATTTTTCATCATTTTTGTACTTCTTTCTTTTATGAACTCTTTTATGATGAAGTTCTTAAGACTAATTAGAATTGATAAAGGAGGATTTATTATGTAGTCGTTAAACCTATTCACGACCAAATGATACGTTGTTACCAAGGACGATAATGTTTATCAAGTATAGGTTATTCTGTGCCATATAAGTTGGTTGTTCTCTTAACCAAGGAGTATAAAGATACTAGTATGGTATGCAGATGAAATGTAGGGATACATTTTATTAAATATGATCTAATTATAGAGCTCTCTACTGTCAAGATTTGCTCGCAAAGGATATGGTATAAGTGTCCCTTAAACCTCAGATCATCATGGTGACTTGCAAGCAACTTACTGTACTTTGGTACTAAACTATTGGAAATTGTGTCCCAAAATCAATCATCAGTCTATTGATGGTTGAGCTATTTTATAATTATAATTGATTTATTAATTAATAAAAATATTTTGGCATCTTTTTTATCATAAGTTTACATCTTCTAATGAACTTCATTGTTGTGATGAAGTCCTTAGGACTGTTTAGTTTTGATAAAGAGAGAATTTATCGATTAGTCCTTAAATGGGTTCACGACCAAATGATAGGCTGTTAATTAGGACAACAACGTCTATCGAGCATAGGTCGCTATATGCTATATAGGTTGGTTGTCCTCTTAACCAAGAAGTGTGGAGACACTGGTATGGCATACAGGTGAGATGTATGGATACATCATCATTGAACGTGACTAACTCGAGAGCATTCTGCTATCAAGAATGTCTTTGATGGGATATAGGTATAAGTATCTCTTAGACCTGAGATCATCTCAGTGACTTGCAAGCAACTCACTATGCTTTGGTTTCGAACTAACTAAATTTCTAATTTAGTAATGGAAGGCTTCTGGGCATAGTCAAGTACTTATGAAGTTGGAGTGTGATCAAGATGGAATTGACCACTCCAAGAGTTGGAGAAGAATGTATCACTGTATTTCAATATAGAAAAACCTTGGCCAGGATAATCTATCAGATGGATTTGGTATTTTCAAATATAATGTGGACAACCTAATCAGAGTTGACAGTTGAATTCTGATGTGTCCTACGAGCATTATGGTCAAAGGGATGAATTATATGGAAACATATCTGCATGGATTCTAAGGATAGTGTTCTACACCTTCGACCTATTCGACCGTCGGATATCACTGCTAGATGGTCACTTCGATTGATATAAAAATTTATTTCTATACTATCGACATAGGTTTGGACCTATGAAGTCACATATATTAGAGCTTATGATTTAATCGGATGGTTGATCAATGATTAAGAATCGTTCTAGGGTTAAACAATCAATACAATTGGTGTTTAACCTAGTGCAAGTGTTGCAGGAGGATCGATTAGCAATTGGATTACTAATTAGCTTAATTTAATTAAGCTAATAGATTGAGATTAAGTCTAATTAAATATAATTTAATTAAATTTAGTTTGGACTTGATTGGATCAAGTCCAATTGATTTATTGGATAAGCCAAGTGCAAGGAAGAACTAGTCTTAGTCTAACTAGGACTCGGATTAACCCAATTTTCTAATTTGATTAAAAAATAAATTAAAATTAAATCTAATTTAATATAATTTAATTAAATTTTTAAATGGATTAGGATCTTATTTAATTGAGTTGGTTTAATCTTGATTTTATTTGGTTAAAAGATCTTGTTTGACCAAGTCAAAATAGGAGTCCTAGAGTGACTAGGACTCCCTATCTCCTTGCGCCACCTTGGTCTCAACGCCCTCCATACCTATTTTTTAGGTATTTTTCATAGAAAATCCCTTTCTTCCTGATTTTTATGCCCCCTCTCTCCCTCCAAGTCATATTTGGAAGTTAGGTGGAAGACCAAGTCAAAGGAGGAATTGGTTTTGCTTAGGATTCTATGAGATAGAATCCTTGTTGACCAAAATATCTTCCCTTGAGTACCATCCCTTATTTTAATTAATTATTCTCTTATTCTATGAAAATAATCTCCATTCTTGTGTGCCCTCCCTTGCTGGTCCATGCCAAAAATTATGGAGGAGGCACCCAAGAGTTGGGCGCCCCAACAACTTCCCATGTTTGGATATTCCTAGTCTAGAAATTTGATCTAACTTGGACTCTTCTTTTTCCCTATTTATTGGATGAATTTTATTCAAATTTTTTTTTGGAATATAGAGCTTTGGAAGAAATTTGGGGTGTGCAAAAATTAGAGAAAGAGGATCCTTGGGTGTGGGGGTTCCATAGGCACCAAACTAGGTGTCTAGGTGAGAGAAAAGAGAAGAAGAAAAGGGTCTTCTTCTAGGGCTGTTTTATTTTCAATCTCTCCTCCCTTTTTTTAAGTTTTTTTGAGAGATTCTCAGATTAGAAAACTCTCATATTTCTTCTCATATTTTATAGAGTTCAAATTTTGAAGAAGAGAGCATTGGATCGATCATCGAAGAAGGATCAACATAGTACTAGCATGCTGTGCTAATTTTCTGCATCGAACTTCAGATCAGAGATCGTAATCTCGTGTGGATGACTCCTAGAGGCTGGACACGTGTGCGGCTTGTGACTTCATCCTCAAGTCTAGATCAGCAAGTTAGAACATTTAAACTTGCTCAGATAATAGATCTGATCTATAAACTTCATACCTGCATTTGATGTAGTGTAGATCTAGGTTGATTTGATCAATCTTTTTCTTTTTTATTTGATTTTAATTTTTAATTTAATATCATATTTTAATCATGTAATAGATCTGAGATTTAGGTATTTACATGGTTATTTAAATAAATTTTAGATTTATTTAAGTCTTTCACTGCAAGATTCTGAAAAAATTTTAAGATCTACCTGTGAAACCCTAGATCTGGTTCCTACATGAACTACCTAAATTTCTAATTCAGTGATAAAAGATTTTTAGGTATAGTCAAATACTTATTTAGTTGGTGTATGAGTCAAGATGAAATTGACCTCTCCAAGTGTTGGAGAAAATGCATCGCTGTATTTCAATTTAGCAAAACCTTGATCGAGATAATCCATATGATAGATATTGAAATTTGAAATAAAATATGGATGACCTTTTTAGGGTTGATAGTTAAACTCTAGATCATCTTTGAGCATTGAGGTCAAGAGGATGAATTATATAGTAACCATATGCCGTAGGTTCATGGATGTTGCATTGCAATTATTCGACCTATCTAGACGTCGGCTATCATTGCTAGATGGTCATATTGATTGGTATAGAAAATTAGTTCATGCACTACCGACTTAGTATTCAAACCTATGGGGTTACACACAATAGAAGTTTCTAGCTGATCTAATGGCTGATCAAGAGTCTCAATGGTCTGAGACTCTATGGTCAAGAGTTCCACTGGACTGAGACTCTATGATCAGGAGTTTTACTAGACTAGAACTTTGCCTTCTCAAGTCCCACTAGATTAGAACTCTGATATTATTAAAGAATTAATTAACAATTAGATTACTGATTAGCTCAATTTGATTGAGCTATGAGATTTAGTTTAAATCTAATTGAATTGAATTCAATTGGCTTTGACTCGATTAGGTTATGAGATGACCTAATCGCTGAGGGAGATTGAACCCTAATTTGATCAGGACCTAGGCTCAATTAATTTTTAATTTGATTAGAATTTAATTAAGATGGATTAATCCTAATTTGATTAGGTTTATCCTAGTCTAATTGGGTTTGGACAAACATGTTTGAATTGAAACCTAATTGGATAAGTTCAAATATTTTGGACATCTTCCCTTGCTTCTTGACTGTTTGACCCATGCCCACCTTCATGGAGTTTTTTGATTTCTCGTATGATTTTTCCTACACCTAAGAATCATTTATTGGCAACCCTTGACCTGGTCGTTGCATTGGAGAATGGATAGATTATTGCTTGAATTTTGAATTTAATCAAATGGTTGGAACTACTCTAACTCCCATCCTTATCTTCTCCCCATGCCCTCCCTTATTTTGTCGCCACTTTTAATCAGATTAAAAGTGGGCATGTGCACCAAAAGGAGAGTCCTTCTATGTGTAAAACACCTTTCTAAGCATTGAAATAGGTTTGGGATTATCTTGAATTTTGAATTCAAGATAATTGGTTAGAGGTTAGAACAAACCTAACCTCTCTCTCTTATCCCTTTTCCAAGCAGTTTTCCCAACTTGTGTTGCCCATTTTAATCTGCTTTTTTGCATGGACATGCATGAGTGAGTAAGGAGTCCTTCTAGAAAAAGCCACTGAGAGGGGCGCTAGTGTCTGGGTGTGGAAAATTCTAGAGAGAGAGTAATATTTTTCCTGCATCATCTTATCCTCTCCCACCATTTGTTTATTTTTCTCTTTTTGGTAGCCTAGCTTAGATGGGATCAAAGTGGGGTATGCATAGATAGGAAAGCCCTTCTACCTATGAAAATTAGTTTCATGAAAAAAATCCAAGGAGAGAAGTAGTGAGAACATTTTTGGAGCCAGGGTTTTCTGAAAGTCCTTCTGCACCCTGCCATCCTTTCTTAGATTAGATCTAAGTCAGATTGGTGGGTGATTTTTTATCAAAGGTGTTTCATGTGAAAATCATAGAGAGGGCATGTGAAAATCATAGAGAGGGCATGTGATCTAATAGTCATAAAAATTCTGTAAGTGGGGACTCTAGGGTTTCAGGTGTGGGTGACCCTAGGGTTTTGACCTAGGGTTCGAGAAGTGAGATCGAGTGTTGTGAGCATCGAATCTCCACCAAAATTTTCACACCACCTCATTATCCTCTATTGTGTGTCTTCTAGCCTTTTGGAGCATCCAGGTGATCAAAAGAAGGCGATCGATCAAGATCGATCGTCGAAGATTCTGACAAAGAACTAGCACTCTGGTGGAGCTGATCAGGATCAGGAGCTTCGTGTGTACCATCCATAGAGGCCAAATGATCCATGCGACTGCATTGTGACATGGAGAGCCTCTCTCAAATTTTTAAATTGCAGAGATCGTCTACCCGTACTTGGGTATCATGCTCTGAACATGAGTAGTAAATAAGATCTACTAATTGATGCATTCAATTTTCTTATATATATATGCATGTCTCGATCCTAGTGTAGGATTTTTATAATTAAATCATTGCATGCATAGATTAATTAGATTAATCTAATATTTTTTGCTATATTTTATTCAAAAAAGTTTTGAAATGCATGTCTAGAATGGTGCGTATTTTCCTATAGGTCAACCCTTCCATGAAAGGGGTCGACTCCTCATAGTTGGATGACCTATGGGTCGGCTTTTGTGATAAAATAGAAAGCTAAAAAATTCTATCTATAGAAAATGGGTCGATCCGAACAGAAAAGGTGTTGATTCCTACAAGCATGCTAGCAACTATTGCAGAGTTTCAGACTTTCTGATTTTTGCATAAACTTTAGGTTTTTCAATCATAAATTATTTTGGATCTTATCTAAATCATATTTATGATTCCAAACTTTATTTTCTATGATTAAAATAATTTTAAACATCAAGATTAGATGTTATTACTTTTCATAAGATTGTGTCACATACAACAAACCTAGGATTTCAAGATCTAGGGTTTTGCAAAAAAATAAATTGTTTCTTTCGCTTTCTTCATCAAAGGATATAGTCACATGACACCCCACACGCCATAAGAGCACTCCATCGAATGGGAAGAGATGGCCTATAAATCATACTTTCTCTTATGATCGGATGGCCTGGTGACCAATCCAATCAAAGTACTTGCTACTTGGATCATCTAATCTAGCAAAATATATCTAATCGAAATTAGATCTAAGCATAATTATTATTTAGATCTAATCTAAATAAGAAGAAATCAGATCTATACAAGCATATAAAATCATGTTATGCAATGCTTGCTTTGATACTAATTGAAGGAAAAGTTGGATAGTTTCATGCATGCAATTTTAAAATTTTACAATGGAATAGACTAGATTAAACAATTTAATCTAGATTACATGCAAGAGATCAAATCTAAACTACCATACCCAGGACCTTTAACATGATTTATGATGTATATAGATTTGAAAAAACATAATCCTGCATTGATCATATTGATACCCTAGATCAAGTCTAACCATTAGAACTAATCTAGTTCTAATATAATGAGTTCAAAACTCATTATCCTTGCATGGGTTATTGATCTTGAAATCTGAAGCTCTTGAAGGTTGCTCACAGTTGCACAGGATGTCCAACCTTTATAAATAGTTTACTTGAAGCTCCGATCTGATCTGCATTCCTAAGAATGCTAGCTTGTACGAAAGGCTGCCGTATACCTGAATCTTCTTCTTATTCAGAACCTTTGAACACCTTTAGATCTGAAGAAGAACTTCAAGGAGCATTTAATAATGGAAGTAGAGGGAGGAGAACTATCTTCTCTCTAAGATTTTTCTCGCAAGAAAACCTAGATCAGATCTAGGTATCTCTCTTACCCGAAGAGGAACTAGTTTTCTCTAAATCTCATGCTAAGGAAGAAGACCACTCAAGCCTCATGCCCAAAACCCTAGATCCCTCTTTTGGTTGGCCAAAGCCAAGCAAAAACTCTTAGAATCATCTTTCCCACGTTCAAGAGGCCCTTTATATAGAGAAGAGGTAAGGTGATAAGTATCATAAATTTATCAATAAAAGTATTAATTTATCAATTAATTTATATTAATTTTTAAAAATTAATGATCAATTTATATATAATTTTTGAGAAATTAATATTTTTATTAATTAAAAAATTAATTAAAAAATAATAATAATTAAAAAATAAAATTTTATTATTAATGGAAAGAGCCCATTTTTTTGATCACAACAAAATAAGTTTTTGCACAAAATAAAATTAAAACAAAGAAAATATGAATTTCTAAAGAAATAAAATAAATAAAAATTAAATAAAAAAAGAAAAATAGCTCAGTCGGCTCTATAAGCCAAGTCACCAAGCCAAGCCAGCCATGTTAGCCAACTCAGCTAGAGAAGTCGTCAGTCGGTCCATAATCCAGGCGTGGACCGTCAGCTCAGCAGAAACTGACGAATCATGGAGCGACACGTGGTGGACCTAGATCTTTAAAGGGTTCACAGAAAATCTATCATGGCTCATAGGACATTTTGGACTTTTCATTTGACGATAGGAGTGCTGATTGATTGTGGTGTACGATGTAGTCAGTCCATGCGGTCAATGGCAACAGTAAAGGCACGATCGGATGGATCCGATTGATTACGATCAAGATCGGACGGTGGTGGTTATTTTTGGATTTGATTCAAATTCCATCAGCAATCTGACACAATCCGATGGCCAAAAAATCAACCGATGAAGATCCAACGGTCTAGGAAGCTTCCGACTTGATTAAAACATCCAAAACTCAATCCGATGGCCAAATTTTCTCCTGATTAGCATAATCGAACGGTCAGAATTTAATCTAACCTAATCTGGGCTGATACGTATCTGATTTTGATGATTTTTGATCTATTGGATTTCTATCAATGACCAAATTTCATTCAGAGTAGCAGAATTCAATTAGAACTCTTTTTAATCCAATTTTGACTCAAATTTCTTCATATTTTGATGATTAAAGAGCTCCTTAATCCCACATTGCTTAGAAGAAAACTCTCCAGCCCTCCTAGCTCTATAAATAAGACCTTAAACCTCTAGAGTTCATGGTCTTTGGTCAAGGTGAAGCTTTGGTACAGGGTGAAGCCAGGTTTTGAGTTAATGGCTGCTTTGAGGCAATTGATGCCAAGAGAAAAAGTTGGGCTTCTACACCATTTTTTCATCTATACTGATCCAAGATCAGAGATCAGGCAATTTTATTTTATTTTTAAATTTTATATATTTAAATTTTAAAATTTTAATTAATATAAATTTTATTTTATATTCTTTAAATTCATGCTCTTTATTTTTATTATAATTTAATTTTTATACTTTTATTATTATTTTTTATTTTATTATAAGTAGATGCTAAGATCTAACTAGTAGATCTTAGTACCAAGTTTAAATTTCTACATCTTTTAATTTTTGCTTTTAATTTTTTGACTTCACTTTTTATTTTAAAACTCAAATTCTTTTCTTTTTCTTTTCAAAAATCAAAGATTTTAAATCTAAAATACTATTTTCCCTATGGATTTGATCTGATTCATTGCTATCTACGTATTTTTAATTATTTTAAGAAGTCAAATTAAACTGATAAATATGGTGTCTTAATGACAACATCGCACATCTATCAAGTTTTTAGCATCGTTACCGGGGAAGGATTAGATGCTATTTTTTATTAATTTTTTTGATTTTTTTTTAAATTAATTATTAATAAAATTTTAATTTTTTTTTAATTTTCTATAAATATTGCTGACTAACTTTTTCTTCTTTATTTTGTAGGGAAGAAAACAAAGAAAATAAAAGGATTAGGACAGGAAGGAAGCTTCTAATCCCGCTTGGTGAGATCAATCCTAACCCTAGTTCTTTATTTATTTACTTTATTTTTAAATTAATTTTAAAAAATATTTATTTAAATTTAATTAAAAATTTCATGATAAGATTTGAAATCCTAACTATTTAGATCATGCATCATATTAGTTTTATTTTCTAGTGATTGCTGGAGGCAAGGTAAGTCTTTCAAGATTCAATTAGTTGCATGCATCTAGTTTAAATTACATAGAACCCTTTGATTAAAATTTTTTTATGTATATTCATATTAAACCAAATTAAGGATACAATCCAATTAAATAAGATAAGGTGGAGATTTGATCATCCTTCCTTGGCCCATAAATAATCAACCAGCATCCTGCATTGACCTAAGCCTTTAATTTTAAAATTAATTAGACATTAGCCCTAGGAGCTCGAGCTCAATAAGATAAGAAATCCTAAGAGTTGAACCAGATTAGGATTAGTCAATTTGACTGGTGTCTAGAAAAATGATTCAGGGATGACTGGGCCTGAAGGAAGATGGTTTCTAATTGGTTCCATTAGCTTACTTGGCCAAGCACAATTGGTGTCTAAGGCAAGCAACAGAAGGACTCCCATCGATCTTACACTTACCTGGCTAGTTGATTAACTGATCCTACACTTGGAGTGCTCAAAGGCTGACTTGGAACAGTTAGGAGCTATCTAGGTCTAGGCTGATCTTAGGTTAGGATTAATTTGTTTGAAACTTGTTTGAAAATAAAAATTTTTACTTTAAGTATTTTCAATCTCTATTGCCCTGATATAAGGTTGCCTGGCATAACGAAAAGTTATGTTGCATGGTTGTCCTAGGGTATGAAAAGGTTGAATTAACTTAGAACTTTTAGAAAAAAAAAGATTGAGGACATTGAGAATATAGTGAATTCTCTAACACCCATGTGGAGAAGGATTTCAGATCGACTAGTCAAAATGGATTTAGTTCCTATTTCAGATCCTACAATCTCAACATCCATAATGAATTTAGCAAATCAGCCTCAGCCTCAAATCTTTAAGGACTTATATTATCTAGTTGGTTCCGTCCAACCCTCTTGTATCTAGTTATCCCAACCCATAGCAAACAACTTTGAAATTAAACCTCAAATAATTAACATGCTTCCAAAATTCATGAGAATAGAGGATGCATATATTTTCGTTAGGAAATTTGAAGAGATTTGTGCAACCATGAAACTACAACAATTGTCAGAGGATGAAATCAAATTGAGATTAATCAATTTTGCCCTTAAGGATAATGCCAAAAAGTGGATTTATAGTCTTCTAAATCAATCTATCATGACCTAAGAGGGCTTTATGAGAATATTCTTAAAAAAATATTTTTTTTATCATAAAATAGCTAGAATTAGAAATGAAATAAACCAATTCTATCAACTAGCTAGTGAATCATTTTGAAAATACTTCGATCAATTCAAGAACCTCTTGACCCAATGCCCACACCATGGAATAGAAACTTGGAGGCTATGCCAAATAATTTATGAAGGGTTAGATTCAAATTCTTGAACAATGCTAGAGTCCATTTGCCAGGGATAATTTATGTACAAAGAACCAAATGAAGCCTTGCAATTTTTAGAAGACCTAGCTGAGAAAAGTTTACAATGGGAAACAACTAGAAAATTAGAAAATTCTACACCTTCAAGAGGTGGAATACACCAAATTTCCTAATTGCAGAAGCCAAAATTGTGACTTTGACACATAGGTTAGAGGCCTTAGAACTTCAGAGACTAGCTAGTATGAACCAAGTGTCTATACCTATGTGCAACGGGTGCAATACACCAGACCATGTCCTTGAGGAATGTCCCTTCCCAATGAACCAATTAGATAATGGATGTGCATAAGTGAATGTCACATATCAGAGATCATTGAACAATCCCTATGCACCCACTTATAACCCAGATTGGAGGAATCATCCAAATTTTTCACGGTCATAAAATCCAAATGTAGGCAATCCAAGTTTCAATCAGCAGAACCAAAGGCCTAATCCTATGATAAACATCCTACCACCATCAGACTTTAATATTAATGAAAAGAAACTTAGCTCTTTAGAGAAAAGCCTGAAAATCCTAGCCAAATCTAATGCTGACACCAATACCACCTTAAGCAATTTCATGCAAACCACGAGCCAAATTCTAAATTCAAATTCTCAGGCCACAGCCTGCTTAGAAATACAAGTGACTCAGCTAGCATCTACTATAAGTGAACATGAACGAGGTAGGCTACCTAGCCAACCTGAGCCCAACCCAAGGAATCAAAATGGTAGACTATCCCAAGGAAACCAGGTTAATCAAGTTAATGCTATTCATTCCTTGAGATTAGAAAAATAAGTAGATAATAAGGTAAATACACCTAATACTAGAGAAGACTGTGCTGAGTCTATTGAGCCACCCAATGAAAAATCTACCTTATAAACTCAAGCTCCTGAAACTGATATTGCACCAAACTAGATTCCCACAATCTTTAGAGCTTCTTTTCTGAATTGATTAAGGTCTAATAAATAATTGGAACATTTAGACAAAATGGTAGAGGTATTTAAGCAAGTTCAAGTAAACATTCCTCTACTAGACATGATCCAATAAGTTCTGACTTATGCCAAATTCTTAAAAGACCTTTGCACCAAGAAAAAGATGACTAACATACCAAAGAAAGCTTTCTTAGCAGCAAGTGTGAGTTCATATTTGTTAAGTCATATGCCTATAAAGTAAAAGAACCGAGGTTCTCCAATAATTTTATGTGTCATAGGAGAAACCCACATTGAGAAGGCGTTACTTGATTTAGGGGCTAGTGTAAATATTTTTTCCTATTCAGTTTATGAGCAATTAGAATTGGGAAGGCTTCAGCCAACAGGGATCATATTACAATTAGCAGACTGATCTTTTAGGATTCCTAAGGGAATGGTAGAAGATATTTTGATTAAGGTTGAAAATTTTATCTTTCCAGTTGATTTTGTCATTTTAGAGACTGAGCCAAAATCAAATCCTAAGAGTCAAATTCCAGTGATTTTAGGAAGACCATTCCTAGCTACTGCTAATGCTAAAATCAATTGTCGAAATGGACTTATGAAACTGTCTTTTGAAAACATGAATATCGAGCTGAATATTTTCAATTTAGAACAGGAATCTACCAAGTATGCTAATGTAAGTATAGTCCAAGAAGAAATTTATGAACTTATAGACATTAGCGATGAGAAAGTCGATCTTGAATCTAGTATCTGGCCAACCCATGAATATGAGAACCTAAATAAAATACTTGAAGATAATAAAAATGGCCAGAGATGGAAGCCTCCCACTGAACTATTCATAGAAATGACTAAACCATCATCCGAATCATCAAAAGAAGAGGCACCCAAAGTAGAGTTGAAACCCCTCCCTAAGCACCTTAAGTATGTATATTTAGTTCCAGAGAAAATCTTGTCTATAATTATTGCATCAGATCTGAATCCTAACCAAGAGGAGAAATTATTAATAGTGTTAAGAGAAAACCGAGAAGCAATAGGCTGGACCATGGCAGACATTAAAGGAATAAGCCCTTCCATAGTTCAAAATAAAAATTTAGAGGAATTGATTAGTACTGAGACTAACCATATAGAAGAATCTGAGCCAAAAATTAGAACTGATGCTGGTTCTAGTAAGATAGACAAAGAAAAAAAGAGAATAGATGATTTACTCAAAACTTATAAACCTAAAAGCCTATTCCCTTCAACTCTAGAAGTCAGTTCTTCTCACAAAAATCAAGAGGCATGTAATGAAGAGTCAATGGAGTTGTTTAAGCAAGATCACATTAATTTATCTTCAGAATTAAAAGCACCTTTAGACATCCTTCCAGCATCCATTGAATCAAACTTAACTCCTAAAACTCCATTCATGAGCATTTTGGAAGGATAAATAGGAGAAATTCTTAATAAACATGGGCCTGAGAATGGGGTCACAAATTATGTTCCCCTAATTAATAATGAATATATCAATAATGGAATTATAAATCAACTTTCTGAGATTGACAATCCAAAACCATTGAAATTTGTCAATCTAGTATTTGATACAGAATAGTAAGTTGCATTATGTCTGGCTGAAGACGGTAAACTTAGCGCTTGTTGGAAGGCAACCCAATATTTAGTTTTCTTTAGCTTAATTTATCTTTTCAGTTGATTTTTTTTTTAGGATAATTTGAATAAGTTGGAGGAAGAGCTTAAATTTTCAAAGGCATATGCTGGACTATATACATTGAGTTAGGTGTATTCTTTCATGTTCTTTATTACATCTTTTATTTTTTCTTCTCCATTGAGGACAATGTCGATTAAGTTGGAGGGAAAAAAATAAAAAAAATAAAATTTTAAGTTCTCAAAAAAGTTAATATTTAGTATTTAGACACCTGATTATGCTTAAGAATCAAATTAAATAAAGCATTTTTAAAAGAAAATTGATACACAGATCAGAGAATCTGTGAGATATTGAGGAATCAAGTATTAAGAAAATTTAATAAAGAGTTAAGTCTAGAACATAAAATTTTTTTTCTTTGAGCATTTCTAATTTTTTCTACTAGCATCAAAGAAAAATTTACTTTTTATGGGCTTGTGTAGGATAACTATACATTTCTTCATATAAAAAATTATTTTAACAAAATAGTTTCCAAGTACTTGTCACTGAGTAACCGGGCCTCGTTGCATAATCAAGCATTGAGTTTTCCATCAAAAGATGGGAAAGGCAAAGAAGCTCATTATAAAGCTAGTCTTAACTCGTAGCCTGTTTAATTTGAGCTAGTAAGCCCGAGGGGTATTCTATACCTAGTGCCCTAAAGCCAACTGGTTTAGGAGTCATTGGCCCAAGACTCGCTACATGGATCAAATAGAAAGCTTAAAGAGTTAAGACACTCAATAGTGGTATAATGTTAAAAAAAAAATATTAATTTTTCATCAAGTAATCGAGTTCCATTGCCTAAGTAAGCAATGATATTCACATCAAAAAGTAGGCAATGTAAAAATAAAAATCAATAAATGAAGGATGGAAGTAGCAATACACTTGCCTATGTGAAAGTTTAGACAATTCAAAGATAAAGGTAGGATAATTTAGAAAAAGTTCAAAAAAATTTAATGATCTTTACTTAATTTTTCTATTGATAAATATTAATACCCCAATGATATGTCTCACTTAAGCTCTACTGAATATCAATGGTCATTTTGAAAACTGCTTAGGTAAAATTCAAAACTCTAAAGTTAAAAGATATTTAAAACTAAATTCTTTCTTTACTCGAGGATGAGCAAAGCTTAAGTTAGGAAGTATGATAAGTATCATAAATTTATCAATAAAATTATTGATTTATCAATTAAATTATATTAATTTTTAAAAATTAATGATCAATTTATATATAATTTTTAAGAAATTAATATTTTTATTAATTAAAAAAATTAATTAAAAAGTAATAATAATTAAAAAATAAAATTTTATTATCAATGAAAAGAGCTCATTTTTTTTATCATAACGAAATAAGTTTTTATGCAAAATGGAGCTAAAATGGAGAAGATATGAATTTTTAAAAAAATAAAATAAATAAAAATTAAATAAAAAAAAGCTCAGCCAGCTCCGCAAGCCAAGCTACCAAGCCAAGCCAGCCACGTTAGCCGACTCAGCCGTAGAAGCTGTCAGTCAGTCCACGATCCAGACATGGACCGCCAACTCTGCAGAAACCGATGAATCACGGAGCGACACGTGGTGGACCTAGACCCTTAAAGGGTTCATAGAAAATCTATCGCAACTCATAGGGCATTTTAAACTTTTCACTCAACGACAGGAGGCACTAACTGGTTGCGGTGTATGGTGCAGCCGATCCATGCGGTCCATGGTAATAGTAAAGGCATGATTGGATGGATCCGGTTGATTGTGGTCAAGATCGGACGGTGGTGGTTATTTCTAGGTTTGATTCAAACTTCATCAGCGATCTAACACGATCCGACAGCCAGAAAACTAGTCGATGAAGATCCAATGATCCAAGAAGCTCCCGACTTGATTAAAACATCCAAAACTCAATTCGATGGCCAGATTTTCTCTCGATTAGCGCAATCAAATGGCTAGAATTTAATCCAACCTAATTTAGGTTGATACGCATCAAATTTTGATGATTTTTGATCTGTTGGATTTCTATCAATGGTCAAATTTCATTCAAAGTAGTAGAATACAATCAGAACTCTTTTTAATCTATTTTTTATTCAAATTTCTCCATATTTTGACGATCAAAGAGCTCCTTAGTCCCACATTGCCTAGAAGAAAACTCTCTAGCCCTCCTAGCTCTATAAATAAGACCACAGGCCTTCAGAGTTCATGATCTTCGATCAAGGTGAAGCTTTGGTACACGGTGAAGTCAGGCTCTGGGTTAATGGCTGCTTCGAGGCAATTGGTGCCGAGAGAAAAAGCTGGGCTTCTACACCATCTTTCCACCCATGCCGATCCAAGATCAAAGATCAGGCTATTTTATTTTATTTTATTTTCTTTTTAAATTTTATATATTTAAATTTTAAAATTTTAATTAATATAAATTTTATTTTATGTTCTTTAAATTCATGCTCTTTATTTTTATTATAATTTAATTTTTGCACTTTAATTATTGCTTTTTATTTTATTACAAGTAGATGCTAAGATCTAATTAGTAGATCTTAGTACCAAGTTTAAATTTCTACATCTTTTAATTTTTGCTTTTAATTTTTTGACTTCACTTTTGATTTCAAAACTCAAATTCTTTTCTTTTTCTTTTCAAAAATCAAATATTTCAAATCTAAAACACTACCTTCCCTATGGATTCGATCCAACTCACTGCTATCTATGTATTTTTAATTATTTTAAGAAGTTGGATTAAACTGATAAACATGGTGTCTTAACGACAACATCGCACTCCTATCATTAGGGTTGATGAGTCATGGACTGGTTTGAATCAAATTCAAACTATGACTTATCCCTATCTCAAATAGAATTTAAATCAAATTTGAATTCCATTCAATCCTCATCCAAGGGCTCTTAGAGTGGGTGATAACCAAGGTATTGGCATGGGAATTCTATGGAAAAACTACAGGGTTTCTAGCTTTAATTTTCAAAAAATGTAATGAAAATAAAATGATTAATCAAATTAATCATAAAAACTAGTAATCTAATCAATAAAACCCTACATCTAGGATCATAATGTGACATACATGCAAGAATAAAAATATGAAAATGAAACTATATGTGGTAAATCATATTTACCACTGCTTATGTTTAGAACATAATATCTTTGCGTGAGTAGTTGATCACCGCAATCGATACTTAGTCAGGAAGGTCCTCTCATCATGATGTAGCCACACACAATGTTTGGCCTCTATGGATTATCCACATGAGTCTCCTAGTCTCGATCAGCTCCTCCCAGGTGCTAGCTCGATGCTAGAACACTCAACAGCTAACGTAGACCGATCTGGATCGATCTCCCTCTTCTAATTTTTTGAATGCTTCAAAAAATCACCAGAGGTAGGGGATAGGTAGAGGAAGGTCTCTCATGAGTTTTATGGTCTTATGACATTCACAGCTTACGTTCTCTCTTCTCGAACCCTAGGCTAAAATCCTAGGGCAGCACTCATGTAGAACCCTGCATCTCTAACTAGAATTCTTTCTCTCGAGAAATATCCAAACTTTTCTCATGCACAAGGTGGTTCACACAGAAGGGGGTTTCTCACTCTCTTTGGATGTGTGCACGCCTTAGAGAAATCTACATTTAAAAGCATGCCAAGTAGAGTCAAAAGCATGTGGAGGGATAAGGATCAGGTGGTTGTTCATTTGAATTCAAATAACAACCAACCAGATATTATCCACTTAGGGCATGAGAATGCTAGGCATGCGCCCTCTTGTGCATGGAGAAAAACTATGAGAATCTAAATTCTCGTATAAAATATGGGTGCAGGAGAAGGGTGATGTAGCATAGGGAGGACTAGTCAAACTAGTCTTAAAAACCTTATCAATTTATAACCCTATCCAAACTAATTTGAAAGGCCCAATTAGATCAGATTAAATCCAACTAATTTAGGCTTAAATTAACTTAATTAAATCTTAATCAAATAAAAAATTAATTAAGCCCAAGCCTGGATCAAATCAGGGAACAAAACTCCTCAACAATTAGGCCATCTCATAACCTAATTGGGTCAAACCTAATTGAATCCAATTCAATTGGATGATCCAAAATTTATCACTTAATCAAATTGAGTTAATTAATAATCAAATCACTCATTAAACCTTTCATAAATGTAGAGTCCAAATCCAATGGATGTCCAAGCAATAGAGTCCCATCTATATGAAACTCTTAATTGAAGAGTTCTAAATTAGTGGGACTCTTGATCCCAGTATCCAAATGAGTGGAACTCATGATCATAGAGTCTCATATCAGTAGAACTCTCGATCACAGAGTTTCAGATAAGTAGAACTTAGAGTTCCAATGTAGTAGAACTCTTGATCACAGAGTTTCAGTCCAGTGGAACTCTTGATCATAGAGTTCCAGTCCAGTGGGACTCTGCATCAACCATCAGATCAGGTAGAAACCTCTAATGTATGTGATCCCATAGGTTCGAACCTAAGTCAGTAGCATAGGAATCAATTCTTATACCAATCAACATGACTATCTAGCAATGATACTCAACATCTGGATAGATCGAATAGTCGCAATCACAACATTCAGAATTTACTTGAATATGATTATCGTATAATTCATCTCTTTGATCTCTATGTTTAGGATGACTTAGAGTTAAACTGCCAACTTTGAAAAGTATATTCATATCGTATCTCAATGCAATCTATCCTATGAACCCTCACAAGGACTACCCTAGCTAAGGGTTTGCTAAATTGAAACACAATTTAACAT
This sequence comes from Cocos nucifera, assembly GCA_006176705.1. Classification (NCBI taxonomy): domain Eukaryota; kingdom Viridiplantae; phylum Streptophyta; class Magnoliopsida; order Arecales; family Arecaceae; genus Cocos; species Cocos nucifera. The sequence continues at coordinate 7,142 of QRFJ01001963.1, read as the reverse complement.
AACTCCTAAAACTCAGAGTGGTCAATCCCATCTTGATTCACACATCTACTCCTCAAATACTTAACTGTGCCCAGAAATCTTTCATCATTGAATTAAAAATTTAGGTAGTCTGGCATCAAAGTATAGTGAGTTGTTTGAAAGTCACCATGATGATCTGAGGTCAGAGGGATATTTATACTCATATCCCTTTGGAGTAATTCTTGATAGTAGAAAGCTCCAAAGTTGGTCATATTTAGTGCAGATATACCCCTACATCTCACCTACATGCCATATTAGTATCTCCACACTCCTTGATTAAGAGGACAATCAATCCTATGGTACACAATGACCTATACTCAACAAACATTATCGTTCTTGGTAACAACATATCATTTGATCATAAATAAGTTTGAAGATTAAATAATAAATCCTTCTTTATCAATTCTAAATAGTCCTAAAGACTTTATCACAATATCGAAGCTTGTTAGAAGATGCAAAAAATTTATGATAAAAAATTAAAATAATATTTTATTTATTTATAATTCATATATAATTATAAGAAATAGCTCAATCATTAATAGGCTGACGATTAACTTTGGGACATAATTTCCAATAATCTTTCACTTGGACTAAAGCCAATCGATATAGTATCTAATACCCATTTTCGACTTGAAATCATCGAACTCCTTCACCATAATGGCTTTAGTGAATGGGTTGGCCAAGTTTTTCTTCTCATCGATCTTTTGAAGGTCGACATCATCTCAATCTACGATCTTCCAAACAAGATAGTAACAATACAGAATGTGCTTCATCCACTAGTGTACCTTTGGTTTCTTTGCCTGAGCAATGGCTCCAGAGCTATCACACTAGAGCAGAACTGGACCATCAAGGAAGGATGCCACTTTGAGCTGGATGATGAATTTTTTCAGCCACACCATATTTTTGGCGGCATCAAATGCAATGACATACTCTACCTCACAAACTAAATCGGCTATAGTATGCTACTTGAAACTCTTCTAGCAGACAGTTTCCTCATTAAGGATAAACACATATCTAAACACACTTTTGCTATCATCATGATCAGATTGAAAATCAGAGTCTGTAAACCTCATAAGTTTTAAATTTGACTCACCATAAATAAGCAACTAGTCCTTAGTATTTCTCAAATACTTAAGGATGATTTTAACAACCTTCCAGTAGTTCTTTCGCTAGATCAGATTGGTATCTACTCACTACTCCTAGTGAGTATGCTATATTTGATCTTGTATATGTCATGGCGTACATGATAGAACCTACTATAGAAGCATATGGAATTCTACTCATACACTCTTTCTCTTGAGGTGCTATCGAATAATCCCTCTTTGAGAGAGAAATTTCATGGCCTATTGGTAGATAGTCCTTCTTCGAATTCTCCATGCTGAACTACTTCATCATAGCATTTATGTACATGGAATAAGACCACTCGAGCAACCTCTTAGATCTATCTCTATAGATCTTCATCCTTAGGATGTAGAAAGCTTCTATCAAGTCCTTCATGGAGAATTGAGATGATAGCCAAATCTTTATGCCTTATAATGTAGGAACATCATTTTCGATTAAGAGAATATCATCCATATACGAGACAAGAAATATAACTACCGGACTGTTAGCCTACTTGTATATGTAGAGCTCTTCTTCATTCTTAATGAAGCCATACATTTTGATCGTTCTATCAAAATGCATGTTCCAACTTTGAGATGCCTGCTTTAGTCCATAAATGGATCTTTGAAGCTTGCACATTTTAGACTCATCTGTGGATGTGAAACCTTCAAGTTATATCATATACACATCTTCATCTAGCTCTTCATTAAAAAAAGCTATTTTCACATTCATCTACCATATTTTATAGTCCAGATGGACAATTATCGCAAGCATAATCCAAATGGACTTGATCATTACTACAGAAGAAAATATCTCATCATAGTCTATACCATAATGTTGACAATATCCCTTAGCAATTAAATGAGCCTTATAGATCTCTACCTTCTCGTTTGCGCCTCTTGTTGGGAATGGTGTCCCAAAGCCAATTATCAACTTATTGATGGTTGTACTGATTCTTATATTTGTATATGAATTAAAAATAAATAAAAATTATTTTGATATTTTTCATCATAAATTCTTTGATCTTTCAATGAACTTCTGTGTTGTGGTGAAGTCCTTAGGACTATTTAGAATCAACAAAGAAAGATTTATCATTTAGTCCTTAAACTTGTTCACAATCAAATAATATATTGTTACCTAGGACAACAACATTTATCGAGTATAGGTTATTGTATGCCATATAGGTTAGTTGTCCTCTTAACCAAAGAGTGTGTAGACACTGGTATGGCATACAAGTGAGATGTATGGATACATTGAAGGGAAATCCTGATTTTTCGGTCTAGGTTCGTTCAGGTCTGATCAGATCAAGAGATATATTTCAAAAATTTTTCTCTTGATCTCAATCAGATCTTGATATATTTTAGATCTGATTATTATTATTTTAGAAATTAAAATAAAATTAGATAAATTAAATCTGATTTAACTTACCTTGATATGGGTAATCCTATTACCCGTTGATGATCCTATATGCAGCGGAAGGTTTTGGATCTAGCCATGCAAGTGCCTGACTCTACCGATATCCACTCGGGCTGGATCTGGAGATCCTCTTCTTCTCTATCACATCTCCAAAAATTAGATCTGGATCTGATCTGGAGGATCTTCAAAACTCCTTTTGAAGATCAGCAGTCATCCTTTGCAGCAACGCAGCCTTCTAGCTTTCAGTCGCCTTTCTTTGATCTGGATTGCACCAACCAAAAATCCAAAACTCCTTTTGGATGTGGAGAGGAAGGGGAGAAGGTGGTTTGGCATGGAGGAAGAGGAGAGAGGCAGCCTTGGGCATGGGGAATTGTGATTCCTTTCAATCACTTCCAATCACAATCTAGGTTGGGTGCAGGGTCTTTTTATAGACTGTCTGTGATCCAACTTCTCTTCTTCCCAACCAATCACAACTCTTTGTGAACTCAGATCTAAATCTGATTGGTGAGAATAGAGTCCCCTGGATTCCTACTTAGAGGGCGCTTAAGACCAATCAAAGTTGGTTCTTAGGAGAACTCTAATTGGAATCCAAAAGGGAGATGGAGTCCTTGTCCAACAAGGACTCCTAGGCGCCTCCAACTTGGGCACATGCCTAGGGTGGCATGCGCCCTCCTCCTTGCCAGGTTCTAGTAGGGGGACAAGCCCCCACCAGCTCTCCAATAGGTTCGTGACATGTGGTCAAAAGTCAAAGTGTCTATGGTCAACATTTGACCAGTCAAAGGTAGACTTTTGACCAAAGTCAAAGAACAAGAAATGGCAGGTGACCAAAAATGGCAGATAATATCTTACAAAATAAGACAACCTTTTCTGACTTGGACAACCTCTAGTCAGACCATATGAAGGCCTCTCATTGAGCACAAACTCCTTTGGCTTAGATAGGACAATTTTTTTATGATAGCAAAAGAAGAACGTTAGGTTCAATCGAGTGCTAGCACGATTTTCTTGAACCTAATTGAATCTCATTCAGATCAATTGAATTGGACCAGTTCAATTGATGATCACCAGATTCAAACCCTTATTTGTGTGACCCAGTTAGGTTCAGTTCTGTATGATAATGGGATATGTCATGATCTCTATCATCGACATCATTGAAACTCCTTTCGATGGATCAGAACTCTTCTGATTCGAACAGCTAGAATGATCGATCATCTAAATCATTCTAATTGCTCCCAAAATCCACCAGTGACACCTAGCAATATATGGTGGCAACCCATCAGAGCTGAATGTGAACCTCTTGGTGCAGCTACCTATGTGATTAAGTTCTTCTATCTTGAGCCCCGATCAGATTAGGGTTAAGGTAAACTCATCAAACCCTAGTCTCTATCATATGATGTAATCATTTGATTCGAGTCCGATGTGAAAATCTAAATAGAAACTCTTTCTATTATTTCACTCTACCATGGCCATGGACTTCTGGACTTAATTCTCATGATCATCATAGGGCTGCTCCTCTACCACCGAGGTAGATAGATTCCATCTTGATGCCATCCAGTTCCTACAATGAACATGCTATAGCCAACATACACCTCAGGGTTCCAAATGGCTAGGAGACCGAGTAATGGTGTAGTCAAACTATAACACCCTTAAGGTGAACTGTCGATGCACCTCAGGTCAAAGAACCAGAAACACTACTGTAGCATTGAGTCAGTCATTGACGAGAAGGTAGACTCCCTAATGACTACTCGAGGTGGTCACGCTCAGTGCCCTCGTTCTCTAACGAGTATCTGTACTCTTGCTCTGGTGTCTCCATACCGTAGACTCAAGACTCATCTACTAAAGAGAAGCGATTGTACACCAACCTTCCGAATCAATCACCATCCTCATGATGATCCTATGGTCGGAAGCATTTTATGAGTTAACAATGATTATTCATGTCTTAAATTTTCAACTCTTGAAAATATGAATTATCATTACCATTAACTCAAAGGATGTATCACAGACACTAAATACACATATGTGATAGAAAATAACCCATTTTATTATTATAGTCAAAATTATAATTTTGCCCCTAGAAGTATATTACAAGTGTCAGCCAATTCTGGCTTCTAGGGCACATATATCTAACAATCTCCTACTTGTCTTAAAGCCAATTGGCTACAAGTCTAAGTCCCATCTTCTCAAGGTGGGCTTCGATCTTCTGCTGGCCCAACGGCTTTGTAAGTGGGTCTGCCACATTGTCTGTAGAGTTGACTCTCTTGACCTCGACGTAACCCTTCTCGAGGTAATCGCGGATGAGCTGGTATCGTCGCTCAATATGCTTGGATTTCTAGTGAGACCTTGGCTCCTTAGCAAGGGCTATGGCGCCATTATTGTCGTAGTATAGAGGAATGGCATCTGATGGCATTACTCCAATTTCTGCAGCAAACTTTCTTTATAACCAGAAATGCTTCCTTCGCAGCCTCTGATGCTGTGATATATTCTGCTTCAAGATGGTGGAATTGCTATCATCATTTGCTTGGACGTCTTTTCAGCTGATAGCACCACCATTGCACATAAATAGACTCCAGATGTCGACTTTTTGATCATCTATATCGGACATGAAATTCGAAGTCTGTTGTATCCCTGGACTTGGAGTTATCCATTACCAAAGACCAACATCATATCCTTAGTGTCTTCTCAAGTACTTAAAGGATACATTTCACAGAAGTCCAGTGTTCTTCCACCTGGATTTGACTAATATCTGCTTGTGACACTCACGCATGGGCTATATAGGTCGTGTACATAGCCATGGCATACATGAGGCTCCCTATTGCAAAAGCATAAGGGAATCTTGCTCATGCGTTCTATTTCCCTCAGGTGTGCTGGGGCACATCTTCTTGGAAGATGAATACCACATGTTTGAAGGGTATTTAATCCCCTCTTAGAGTTTTCCATACTAAACCTCTTAGTACTTTCTCTATGTACAGTCTTCTTGTGAAAGTCTAGAGCATCGCTATTTCGGTGGTCCTAAGTCCTCTTATAGACCTTAATTCCATAGAAAAAGGATGCTCTTGCTTAGGTCTTTGTCATGGAGAATTTCCTGTGGCAACCAATAAATTTTGACTGTCGTTAACATTGGGAATAATCATTCCCAATAAGGAGATGGTCATCTACGTACAATACAAGGAAAGATAACAGCGCTTCCACTGAACCCTTTAAAAATACACAGTTACCTCTTCATTTTTGATGAAAACAAAACATTTTGAATCAACAATCATTGAAAATGAGTGTTTCCATGCTCCGAGACCTGCTTGCTTAAGTCCATATATATGAATCTTTGCAGCTGGTGGGCAAACTTTGTGACTTCACAGCTATCACTTGGATGTGAAGTGGAAGCCTTAGCGGCTATTTGCCATATAATATCTTCCACAAGATATCCCAGGTCAATGCGAATTGTTCATGTGCCCGCCAAATTTTGGGTCATAGTTTTCTGTAATGAGCACATATGGCTGCAATGGCAAGGCAATGTGCGTGGGATGGATTTTTAGCATAGTCACTGGGGAAAAGGTATCCTGATAATTCAGTACTGCTTCGCGTTGACTATAACCTTTTGCCACTAGTCTAGCCTTGAATGTGCTCCACATGTTCCATCTGCACCAAAATCTTTCTCTTGAAGATCCATTTACACCAATAGGTACTATACCCTTCTGTGGATCTATCAACAGGTCTCAGACTTTGGTTTGAGTGCATCGAGTCAATTTCTGACTGCATTGCCTCTAGCGCATTTCTGCAAGTCGATATCTGATATCGCTCGTTGTAGGTTTGGGATCATCACCATAAGCACCATTGCTACGAGGAAAACATTTCCTCTAACGTCCTGCTGAAAGCATACCTAAGTATCTCTCAGGGGGACGGAAACTCTCTCCGATCTATGAGGTGGAGGAGGTAAGTGTTCTTCATTGGCTGCAACCTGATTGTGTTCCAATTGGTTCTTAGGCTTGTTGTATTTGTGAGACTTTCCTCATCAAGCTTGATCTACCTTCCACATGCCATTATCTTGAATAACTATTTTTTCAAAGAAAGATGGCATGTCGACTCAATAATCACATTGTGGTCTTCTGGAATGTAGAATAGTAATCCTAATGACTCTTTAGAGGATATCCTATAATCGAGCTCTAAAGGACCTAAACTCTAACTTGTCTGCTTGTTATCTTTTGACATGAGAATCGGTAACCCCAAATTTTGGAGATGAACTCAGACTTGGTTTCTTACCGTGCCATATCTCATACGGTGTGGTAGGACGGTTTTAGAGGAAACCTTATTCAGTAGATAAAATTGAAGTTTAACCAATGAGTGTCTCCAAAGAAAATTCAGGAAGGTTTGTGAAAGCTCACATGGATCGAACCATTCTAATATGGATCCGATTTCTCCATTCCTGAAACCCACCCGTGAGTTGAGGTGTTCCAGGTGGAAGTCCATTGAGAGACTATGCCATTATCCTTGAGATAGTTCTAGGATTTTTTCGGGCTAAGGTATTCGGCAAGGTATTCAACCTTCGATGCTGATCAAAAGAACCTTAATGGATTTTTCAAGTTTATTTTTCAACTTCATATCTAATTCTTTGAAAT
>QRFJ01001962.1:161969-201614 GCA_006176705.1 Cocos nucifera | reverse complement strand
AAATCAAATAAATCAAACCTGAACCCTAGGACCATCTCATTAGCAATTAAATCATATAACATGCATTTATAACATAAAAGAAAGTATTAGAACATACCTCTTATCGCTAAACCCTAAATTGACCCTGATCGTCGGTAGCAGTCCGTCAGGGTTTCCACCAGGTGCCCACGTGTTCACCCTCCAATGTTGATCCACACAGAGACTTGATCAAGACACCAGCACCTCTAATTTATATAATTAGAGTTCTAATAATAAGAACTTTAATTAAAAAGGGTAAGACCTTCTTTAGCCTTTATGTCACCTTCCTTGCCTCTCCTTATTTATCTTTCTTTTTCTTCCTAATCTCTTAGTCTTAAGATGACTTTTTGTCCTTATAAGGACAAGGTCTAGATGAAAGAAAGAAAGAAAAAAAATTGGATAGAAAGAAACTCTTGTAAGGAAGAAAGATAATTTTCACACACCAGACTCTTGGTGCGCACCCCTATTTATAATGTACGTAGGGGTGCCAACTAAATTTTCTCATGCCCTTTCCTCATCAACATCTCATGCCCCATCATCATATCTCACACCCATCTGAAATTTGTGCCATTTAAAATTATGTAGACTTAGTCCAAGAGGTGCCTTAAAATAGGACTCTTCGAACTAATTCTACGTAGATTTTCTACGAATAGTCGCGATGCAAAAAATAAATAGTGCCATAAATTAAAGGGCTTGGATCAGATAAGATGGCCATCTAATGGCACTTAAAGGGACACCCATTGAGCAAGATGGCGTGGAGATGAACTTTGAATAGTCAAAGTCCCAAGGCGTCAAGGATGAGAGGGCGGCAAGGAGTCTTGGGCGATAAGAATTCCTAGGCGACAAAGAGTCCCTTCTCAAAATAATAACGAAGTATTTCATCTGCAGAAGGACTCTTCTGCACCCCATATCTGATGTCCATACCAATATAAAAATTTATGTGACATAACAAAATGAAAAAAGTCAAAGAAGGTAGGCGCCAACTAATTCCATGCGCTAAAAATTCTTTGCGCATGAAAGACTTCCCATGCATAAGAGAGAGACTCTCTGGCACATGGGATTCAGGTATGTGGCACCCCAACTGAAGCCCAATCAGTCTAGGTTAATCCAATTCAAGACCAAATCCTATTTGGCTCAAATCAGATCTAAATTAGCCCAAATCGAAAGTCGATTTGAATCCAATTCGAAATCAGGTGCTAGGGTTTGCTACATGTGCTAGCATGTTCATCTTGCAAACATGGTCTAATCCAATTAGACCCTTAATCAACTCTCTTTGTGTGTGACCCATTGGGTTCCACATCTAACCAGTAGTGAGTCTGGGTGTGATTTGACCTAATCTGGTTAGAACTCAACCAAACCGATTTAGGTCAAAACTAGCCAACCCAATTTGACTTAATTTAGAACACTTTCTAATTTAATGATCAAATTAAAATTTTAACTTGATCGAACCCACAAGACATGATTGACGTCTTGCAATGTATCATGACTTCTCGAAAGATATAAAATTTTGATAAAAATACCAAAAATATCTTTCAGTAAAAATTACCATGCAACTAGATCCTTTAATCTCCTTGCATCCTGAATATAACTCTGGGTATAAAAATATGTCAACCCCAATATCATATTTATTTTTCTTTCAATCTTATGATGATGATTCATTTAATGAAATATTAGAAACCATTTCTAATTTTTCATCTTGCTTTGATCAAAGTCTTCCTGAATCATCATTTGTTTGAAGTAGGTAGGATACTATTTCCTCTTACCAGGAGAGATCGATTCCATGTTAACCTACTCACAACCTTCATTTATATAATCTACCATATCCAAATCCTTCCGTACATAACTGAGTCATGAATGAGTATGAACCAAAATATAGATTTATATATATAAGATTCTATGGTAGTTTCAGATCAAAGGATTACATGCACAAATTTCACTATGAGAACCATCTATTGACATGTAGATAAGACTCCATTAGATATTCTCGATTTGGATCAATTCAGTGAACTCATTCTCTAATGAGCACCCATATTCTTGTATTAGTATCATACACAAGTTATTATGAGATCAATCACCCTCTCAATCGAGCATACAAAGAATGTGCTAGTCTTACCAAAAAATATTGATCCCTAACTCAATGTCCCATCGACTAGGAATATTTAAATTAGGGTTTTAAGATTTTAGGTCTCACTGGTATGATCTCATCATAATCCTAAAATCATAGCCCTAATTTATAGGATTCATCATAATCTTAAATAAATAATAAGACACTGCATATGATGAAATAAATGTCTTTATTTATTAAAAAATATCATTACATGAGTTTGGAAGACAAAAGAACATCCCAAAAATAAATTGGCTTGAGGGCATATTCCTTTCAATCTCCCACTTGCACTAAAGCCAATCGCCCTTATATTTTAATCCCATACAATCAAGGTGGCGATCAAACAGTTGTAGTGGTAAAGCCTTAGTGAATGGGTCTGCTATGTTGTTCTTTGTGTCCACTCGTTCTATGACTACATCTTGTCTTTCAATAATTTCTCGAACGAGATGGAAGCATCTCAGAATGTGTTTGGATTTATGATGAGACCTTGGTTCCTTTGCTTGAGCAACAGCTCCAGTATTATCACAATAAAGTGGTACTGGATTCTCAATTTCAGGAATAACACCTAATTCAGTGATGAACTTCTTCATCCAGACAGCTTTCTTGGTGGCTTCACTTATAGCTATGTATTCTGCTTCAGTGGTTGAGTCAGCTATAGTTGGCTGCTTAGTACTCTTCCAACTTACTGCTCCACCATTCAGAGTAAAGATATATCCTGAAATGGATTTGCTATCATCTGGGTCTGATTGAAAACTAGAGTCAGAATATGCTTCTAATTTAAGATCAGAACCACCATATACTAAAAAAATATCTTTAGTCCTTCTCAAGTACTTAAGAATATTTTTCACAGCTTTCCAATGATCCTCTCCTAGATCAGCTTGAAATCTACTTGCAATGCCTACAGCATAAGCAACATCAGGCCTTGTACATAACATGGCGTACGTTATTGATCCAACAGCCGAAGCATAAGGAATAGAACTCATTCTATTTCTCTCTTCAGGTGTCTTTGGAGACATCTTTTTAGAGAGATGTATGCCTTGACTCATGGGTAAATAACCTCTTTTACTCCCATCCATACTGAATCTTTTCAGTATTAAGTCAATGTACCTTGATTGGGACAAGCCTAGCATCCTTTTAGATCTATCTCTATAGATCTTTATTCCTAGTATATAGGATGCTTCTTCCAAATCTTTCATGAAAAACTTATTTGATAGCCATAATTTGACTGATTGTAACATTGGGATATCATTCCCAATGAGGAGTATGTCATCTACATACAGAACCAAGAAGACTATGGTTCTCCCACTAGTTTTCTTGTACACACATGGTTCATCAATATTCTTGATAAAACCAAACTCTTTTACTATTTCATCAAAATGGATGTTCCAACTCCTTGATGCTTGCTTTAATCCATAAATGGATATCTTAAGCTTGCATGCCTGATTTGGTCTCTCATTTGACTCAAATCCCTCTGGCTGTGACATATAGACCTCCTCTTCAAGAAAATCACTAAGAAAGGCAGTCTTTACATCCATTTGCTGTATTTCATAGTCGTGGTATGCTGCTATAGCAAGCATAATCTGAATAGATTTGAGCATGGAAATAGGTGAAAATATTTCATCATAATCAATCCCCTATTTTTGCCTAAAACTCTTAGCCACCAATCTGGCCTTATAGGTTTCAATTTGACCATCCGCTCCAATCTTTTTCTTAAAAATTCATTTGCATCCAATAGGATTTATATCCTCTGGTGCATCCACCAAAGTCCATACTTTGTTGGAGTGCATGGATCCTATTTTGGATTGCATGACAGCCAGCCATTTATAAGAGTCTTTACTTTTGACTGCTTCCGTATAGATCAGAGGTTCGTTATTCTTAATGACTTGGGCTTCATTGTTCTCAATAATGAAACCATACCTCATAGGTGTATTTCATACTCTTTTAGACCTACAGATAGGAGTTATGTGTTCTGATTCTTTTATGTGATTATATGGTTGAGAAATTTTTATTTATTTTTTTTGAACTTCACTAGGTTCAATATTTCTGCCACTGCCCTTTTCTACGATAAATTCTTTTTCTATGAAAGTGGCATGCCTACTTATAAATACTTTTTGTTCGGTAGAATGGTAGAATAAATATCCTATACTATTTCTAGGATATCCTATAAATAGACATCTATCTGATCTAGCATCAAGTTTATGTCCAAAATTTTTTTTGACATAAGCTAGACAACCCCATATCTTAAGATACTTAAGATTAGGTTTCTTACTTTTTCATATATCATATGGAGTACTAGATACAGATTTAAAAGGAACTCTATTCAAGATGTAAATTGCAGTCTTCAGAGCATGACCCCAGAAGGAAATAAGTAATTCAGTGAAGCACATCATGGACCGTACCATATCTAATAAGGTATGATTTTTTCTTTCGGCTACACCATTTAATTGTGGTGTATAAGGAGGTGTCCATTCAGAGAGAATCCATTTAACTTTAAGATAGTCTAGAAACTTACTAGATAAGTATTCTTCTCTCCGATCAGATCGAAAGATTTTTATATATTGTCCAGTTTATTTTTCGACCATACTTTGATACTCTTTAAATTTATCAAAGGCTTTTGATTTGTGTTTTATAAGATACACATATCCAAACCTAGATAAATCATCAGTGAACGTTATAAAATAAGAGTATCCTCCTCTGGCTTGAGTTGTCATAGGACCACATACATCCGTATGTACAAGTCCTAATAACTCATTTGTCCTTTCTCCATGTCCACTAAATGGAATCTTGGTCATTTTACCCATGAGGCATGATTCACAAGTTCCCAATGATTTATAATCAAAAGGATCAAAGAACATTTCTTTGTATAACTTGTTAATCCTAGCCTCACTAATATGACCTAATCGACAATGCCAAAGTAAAGTATTATTTATGTCATCTCTCTTACGTTTTCTATTTTCATCAATATGAAATATATTGTCATCCAAACATAGAGTCAACAAACCATTGCTAAATATACCAAAACAAATATTTTCATTAAAATATTTGATCGAGCAACCTTCGCTCGTTACATTAAGACTATAACCTTATTTTAATAACAAGGGTATAGATATAATATTTCTAATGATCTTAGGCATATAATAATAATTTGTAAGCTCTAAGATCTTCCCATAAGGTAACTTCAATATATTTGTCCCTACAGCTTCTGCTTGGATAGACTCTCCTCCAGCGCCATAGAGCTTGAAGTTACCTTTCTTCAAACTCTTAATTTTTTGTAGCCCCTGCAAAAATTTATAGATATGAAAAGCACAGTCGATATCTAATACCCAAGAATTTAAAATAGAAGAATTTAATGATAATATAGTATGTATCTCATACATACCTTTTGGTGCATTATTTGCACCAGACTTCATGGTTACAAGGTAAGCCTTGCAATTCCTCTTCCAATGACCTATTTTGCCATAGTGAAAATAGGTCGTCTGTCCGGAGACCTTCTTCTCTTTTTCTTCTTATTTATACCACTTTTAGGATTCAACCTTCTCTTTGAACTCTTTTTATCTACCTTCTTCTTGGAGATCCCATCCATAAGAAGAAGAGGAGCCTTATTTTTCTTGATATGGCTTTTTGCTGTCTTGAGCATATTTAATAGCTCAGGCAAGAAAGAATTCAGTTTGTTCATGTGATAGTTCATGACAAACTGAGAAAATAATTCTAGAAGTGATTGCAGGATCAAATTCTGACTTAACTCTCCATCCATAACAAAACCTAATTGACTCAATCGAGTGATTAGATTAATTACCATCAAAACATGATTTTGTACGAATGTTCCTTCTATCATTCTTGCATGAAATAATTGCTTAGATATCTCATATCTAGCAGTCCTACTGTGCTCTCCATAAAGCTCTTTTAGATTGAGCAATATGGATTGAGTGTTCATGATATCATGCTGCCTTTGTAATTTATTATTCATAGAGGCAAGTATGATACATTTGACAGTAAGAGAATCATTTTGCCACATCTTGTATGTGGACTTATCTTCATTTGTGGCATCATTTTCTAATGTCTTAGATCTAAAATTCTTAATTTTAGATATAATTGATATTCCATAATCTTAATTTTTAATTAAGTAGGGTTCATAAACAAAATATGCACAATAAATCCTAGGATTTCAGGATCTAGGGTTTTGCAAAAAGTAAGTTTTGGATTTCTGATTAAGGACGAATGCGCAGCACCCCTACACATCATAAGAACACCCCATCGAATGGGAAGAGAGGGCCTTTAAATCCTTCTTCATTCTTATGACCGGACGGCCAAGAGGAACGCCTTAATTAGGAACATGCAATACTACAAAACAGTTTTAGATCTATATCATATATCTCATATATAAATCAGATCTAATCATGGCATATTTTGCATACATCTCATGTATCAAATCATGCATGTTTTCAGATATAAATTATCTCATAATAATCTAAAAAATTAGATTTAAATTGATCTAATCAAAATAAATTCTAATCTAGACAATTATGTAGAACTATTCTACAACTAGTCTAGACATGCATCTATCATATATCATATGATATTTAAAATTAAATAATTTTTATTTTGCTATTTTTTAGATATTATTATAACCATTATAATATCAAAAAATAGTAAATAAATAGATCTAAAATAAGATTTAATCAAATTAAATTCAAAAACATGCAAGACTATTCTATAGAACTATTCTATTTTAGAACTAGTCATGCATATTTTCTAATCTTAGATCCAAATCATTTAATTTTAATTTTTCTGATTTCAGATCTAATCACATCTCATGTGACATCTGAAATCACTTATTTTTTAATTAAAATAAATTTAAAATCAGATCTAAACACTTTTAGAACCTTGGCTCTGATACCAGTTGAAGGGAAATCCTGATTTTCCAGACCAGGTTCGTTCAGATCTGATCAGATCAAGAGATATATTTCAAAAATTTTTTTCTTGATCCCAATCAAATCTTGATATATTTTAGATCTGATTATTATTATTATAAAAATTAAAATAAAATTAGATAAATTAAATCAAATTTAATTTATCTTGATATGGGTAATCCTATTACCCGTTGATGATCCTATTTGCAGCGGAAGGTTCTGGATCTAGCCACGCAAGTGCCTGGCCTCTACCGGTATCCACTCAGATTGGATCTGGAGATCCTCTTCTTCTCTATCATGCCTCCAAAAATTAGATCTGGATCTGATCTGGAGGATCTTCAAAACTCCTTTTGAAGATCAGCAGTCGTCCTTTGCAGCAGCGCAGCCTTCTGGCTTTCAATCGCCTTTCTTTGATCTGAATCGCACCAACCAAAAGTTCAAAACTCCTTTTGGATGTGGAGAGGAGAGGGAGAAGGTGGTTTGGCATGGAGGAAGAAGGGGGAGAAGGCCTTGGGGCATGGAGATCTCTATTCTTTATTAGAATCTGAGTTGGGCGCAGGGTCTTATTTATAGACTAAGCGTGATCCAACTCCTCTTCTTCCCAACCAATCACAACCCTTTGTGAAATCAGATCTAAATCTGATTGGTGGAAATAGAGTCCCCTGGATTCCTCCTTAGAGGGCACCTAAGACCAGTCAAAGTTGGTTCTTAGGAGAACTCTAATTGGAATCCAAAAAGGAGATGGAGTACCAACAAGGACACTTAGGCGCCTCCAACTTGGGCACACGCCAAGGGTGGCGTGCGCCCTCTTCCTTGCCAGGTTCTGGCAGGGAAGACAGGCCCCCATCAGCTCTCCAATAGGTGCATGACATGTGGTCAAAAGTCAAAGTGTTAATGGTCAACGTTTGACCAGTCAAAGGTAGACTTTTGACCAAAGTCAAAGAATAAAAAATGGCAGGTGACCAAAAATGATAGGTAATGTCTTACAAAATAAGACAACCTTTTCTGACTTGGACAACCTCCAGTCAGACCATATGAAGGCCTTTGATTGAGCACAAACTTCTTTGGCTCAGACAGGACAATCTATTTATGATAGAAAAAGAAGAACGTTAGGCTCAATCGAGTGCTAGCATGATTTTCTTGGACCTAATTGAATCTCATTCAGATCAATTTGAAGTAGACCAGTTCAATTGATGATCACCAGATTCAAACCGTTGTTTGTGTGATCCAGTTAGGTTCAGTTCTGTATGGTAATGGGATATGTCATGATCTCTATTATCGATATCATTGAAACTCCTTTCGATGGATCAAAACTCTTCTGATTCAAACAGCTAGAATGATCGATCATCTAAATCATTCTAATTGCTCCCAAAATCCACCAGTGACACCTAGCAGTATATGGTGGCAACCTATCAGAGCTGAATGCGAACCTCTTGGTGCAGCTACCTATGTGATTAAGTTCTTCTATCTTGAGCCCCGATCAGATTAGGGTTAAGGTGAACTCGTCAAACCCTATTTTCTGTCATATGATGTAATCATTCGATTCGAGTCCGATGTGAAAATCTAAATAGAAACTCTTTCTATTATTTCACTCTACCATGGCCATGGACTTCTGGACTTGATTCTCATGATTATCTTAGGGCTGCTCCTCTACAACCGAGGTAGATAGATTCCATCTTGATGCCATCCAGTTCCTACAATGAACATGCTATAGCCAACATACACCTCAGGGTTCCATATGGCTAGGAGACTGAGTAATGGTGTAGTCAAACTATAACACCCTCAAGGTGAACTGCCGATGCATCTCAGGTCAAAGAACCAGACACACTACTACAGCATCGAGTCAGTCATTGATGAGAAGGTAGACTCCCTAATGACTACTCGAGGTGGTCACGCTCAGTGCCCTCATTCTCTAACGAGTACCTCTCTCGCTCTGGTGTCTCCCCACCATAGACTCAAGACTCATCTACTAAAGAGAAGCGATTGTACACCAACCTTCCGGATCAATCACCATCCTCGTGATGATCCTATGGTCGGGAGCATTTTATGAGTTAATAATGATTATTCATGTCTTAAATTTTCAACTCTTGAAAATATGAATTATCATTACCATTAACTCAAAGGATGTATCACAGACACTAAATACACATATGTGATAGAAAATAACCCATTTTATTGATATTAGTCAAAATTATAATTTTGTCCCTAGAAGTGTATTACAAGTGTCAGCCAATTCTGGCTTCTAGGGCACATATATCTAACATATCTTAAGGAAGATATCTATATGTAATAGCTACTAGGTTTCACATCCAGTGATGATGATCACAAGGTATGCAAACTGCAAAGGTCCATATATGGACTTAAGCAAGCATCTCGGAGTTGGAACACTCATTTTAACGATGTGATCAAACTATTTGGTTTTATCAAAAATGAGGAGGAGCCATGTGTCTTCAAAAAGGTCAGTGAGAGCATTGTTGTCTTCCTCATATTGTACGTAGATGACATCCTCCTTATTGAGAATGATGTTTCCATGTTGACCATAGTTAAAATATGGTTATCTAAAGAATTCTCTATGAAAGACCTAGGAGAAGCATCCTTTATTCTAGGAATTAAGGTCAATAGAGATAGACCGAATAGGCTGCTAGGACTTTCACAGAAGATGTATATAAAGGAACTGCTAAAGAGGTTTAGTATGAAAAACTCTAAGAGGAGTTTAGTACCCTTCAGACATGGCATTCATCTTTCCAAGAAGATGTGCCCTAGCACACCTGAGAAAATAGAACGCATGAGTAAGGTCCCTTATGCTTCAGCAATAGGGAGCCTCATGTATGCTATGTTATGTACACGACCTAATATAGCCCATGCTGTGAGTGTCACAAGCAGATATCAGTTGAATCCAAGTGAAGAACACTGAACTTCTGTGAAATGTATCCTTAAGTACTTAAGAAGAACTAAGGATATGTTCTTGGTCTTTGGTAATGGAGAACTCCAAGTCCAAGGGTATACAGACTCAGATTTTATGTCTGATGTAGATGATCGAAAGTCGACATCTGGAATTCTATTTGTGTGCAATGGTGGAGCTATCAGTTGGAAAAGTTTCAAGCAGATAATGATAGCAGATTCCACCATGGAAGTAGAATCAATACCTGCGTCAGAAGCTACAAAGGAGGCATTCTAGTACAAGAAGTTTGCCATAGAGATCGGAGTGATGCCATCAGATGCCATTCCCCTATACTGCGACAATAATGGCACCATAGCCCTTCCTAAGGAGCCAAGGTCTCACTAAAAATCCAAGCACATCGAGCGGCGAGACCACCTCATCCACGATTATCTCGAGAAGGGTTACGTCGAGGTCAAGAGAGTTGACTCCTTAAATAATGCGGCGAACCCGCTTACAAAGTCATTGGGCCAATAAAAGATCGAAGCCCACCTTGAGAAGATGGGACTTAGATTTATAGCCAATTGGCTTTAGGTCAAGGGGGAGTTTCTTAGATATGTGTGCCCTAGAAGCCAGAATTGGCGAAAACTTGTAATACACTTCTGAAACAAAATTATAATTTTGACTATAAATAATAAAATGGGTTATTTTCATCTCAAATGTGTATTTAGTTTTTGTGATACATTCCTTGAGTTAATGGTAATGATAATTCATATTTTCAAGAGTTGAAAATTTAGGACATGAATTTTCATTTATTAACTCATAAAAGGCTCCTGACCGTAGGATCGTCATGAGGATGGTGATTGATCTGAAAGGTTAGTGTACAATCGCTTCTTCATAGTAGATGAGTCTTGAGTTTATGGTGTAGAGACACCAGAGTGAGAGTACAGGTACTCGTTAGAGAACGAGGACACTGAGCTTGACCACCTTGAGTAGTCATCTAGAAGTCTACCTTCTCGTTGATGACTGACTTGAAGCTGCAGTGGTGTGTTTGGTTCTTTGACCTGAGGTGCATCGGTAGTTCACCTTGAGAGTGTTATAGTTTGACTACATCATGACTTGGTCTCCTAGCCATTTGGAATTCTGAGGTGTATGTTGGCTATAGCATGTTCATTGTAGGAATTGGATTGCACCAAGATAGAATCTATCTACCTCGATGGATGAGGAGCAGCCCTATGATGATCATGAGAATCAAGTCCATAAGCCCGTGGTCATGGCAGAGAGTGAAATAATAGAAAGAGTTTCTATTAAGGCTTTCACATCGAACTTGAATCGAATGATTAAATCATATGAACGAAATTAGGGTTTGACGAGTTTACCTTAACGCTAATCTGATCGGGGCTCAAGATAGAAGAACTTAATTACATAAGTAGCTGCACCAAGAGATTCATTTTCAGTTTTGATGGATTGCCACCATATACTACTAGGTATCATAGATGGATTTGGGGAGCAATTAGAATGATTTAGATGATCGATCATTCTAGTTCTCTGAATCAGAAGAGTTCTGATCCAACAAAAGAAGTTTCGATGATGTCGATGATGGAGATCATGAGATATCCTATTACCATACAGAACTGAACCTAACTGGGTCACACAAACAAGCATTTAGATCTGAATATCATCAATTAGACTAACTCAGTTCAATTGATTTGAATTAGATTCAATTACGTTCAAGAAAATCAAACTAGCACACGATTAAGCCTAACGTTCTCCTTTTCTCTATCATTAAAAGTTGTCTCGACTGAGCTAAATATGTTTGTGCTCACTCAGGTACCTTTACCTGATCTAACTGGAGCTTGTCTCGGTCAAAAAAGAGTTGTCTTAATTTATGAGATAAATTTGAGATAATACTTATCATTTTCCAACACTCCGCTAATTCTTGTCCTTTGACTTTGGTCAAACGTTGACCTTTGACCCTTGGACATCTGCCCATATGTCATGCATCCATAGGAGAGACTTATTTACCAAGTCCACCTACCATTTGGCAGGCAGATGGAGGGTGCACGCCTAGGATGGCGTGCACCCCATGTGGATAAACACTGGAGTCCCATACGGATGGGACTCCAGGTTGCTTCTTGGATTCAAACTAGGTGACCCTTACCTATAGACTTTGACCAGTCTAAGGCACCATCTAAGGATGAATCTATGGGGCTCTCATCTGATTGGATCAGGTGATGTCATCCCATCAATCAGATTTAGATCTGATTGCATGAAGCAATGTGATTGGTTGGGATGATGCAGCACTGCATGGCATAGTAGGGTCTATAAATAAACCCTGTCCGTGCCCAACTTTCAGAGAGTTCCTCTTAGCCCATGCCCTAAGGCTGCTCCTCTCCCTCCTCCATGCCATCTTCTGATCCTCTCTCTCCTCTCTACGCCCAAGGAAGTTGGGCTTCAGTTTGGTGCGATCCAGGCAGAAAAAAGCTAACAAGAAAGGAAGAAGGCAGCACTGCTGCAGAGATGACCGCTGATCTTTAGAAGGAGTTTTTTAGATCCTCGAAATTAGATCAAGATTTGATTTTTGGAGAAAAAAAAGAGAAGGAGAAGATCTCTAGATCTAGCTCGAGTGAATACCGGTAGAGGCCAGGCGCTTGCACGGCTAGATCCAAAATCTCAGGCAATCAGCAGGATCATCAAAGGATAATCAGATTACCCAAAACAAGGTAACATTAATTTAGATTTAATTTAATTTAATTTTTTTATTTATCAGATCATAAAATTAGATCTGAAAAGTGTTAGATCTGATCTGAATCTAAGAGAAAATTTTTGAAATATGCCTCTCGATCTAATCAGATTTGAATGAACCTGATCCGAAAAATCTGATTTTCCTCTTCACCAACACCCTAACTCCTCCCATGGCCTCCCAAGGCTTGGGACAACCATAAATCCTCATAATCTCCACCTTGGTGCTCCAAGTCTTGGCAAATCCCTCAGCAATGTCCTCCTGCATGATCTTACTATCCCTGCGCACTCGATAGCACCTGTGAAAACATCACCTCCACCAACCTTCTACAGCTGTTGTGCACCCTTAAGGCCTTTGGGGTGACTGCCTCTACCACTGAAGACCTTGGCTTTTATCTCTACACCATCCTAAAATTATAGGATCCCTTTTGCTTAGCAACTGCATCACTTTTCTTGGACTTTCCTGGAGAACTTGCAACGTTCCTGTACTGGCACTCGCTGCAAACCCTGACATGATCTCATCAGAACTATGCCTATCCTCCTACACATGCCGCTCCATCTAGAACTATGCATCATCGATGCTGGTGCTAGGATATCGATCCTCCTGCATCCTTCTACTCTGAACTTATGTCAAATTCCTCTCCAATTGTGAAGCCACCTCTTCAAAGCTCAACCTATATCCAAAATCTATCTGATGCCATAGAAGCCAACTCTGTCATCGAGTCCCTTAAGGCCAACCACTTAATGCTACACTGCTGAGCCTGCCGCTACACCTCAAATAATGTTGCTGGCCCCTTCGAACCCTCCGCACTCTGCGGCTCTTTTCGAAGCCATCTCGGATACCTCCATAACTCGTAGGCTCCTCTGAAACCCAAGAGCTCATCCAACTCTTCTGAATCTAGCAACTGAACCATAGAAAATTCCACCCTAGTCCTTCTCTTCTGCCCCTACACCGGCAATCACTTTAGTTGCACTCGGAGAACCATCCTCCATCTGAACCGTGACTCTTTCTGGTGCTCCTATAGAAGAAATCTGATCTATGATACTCCCAGTTGCTTGAGACCTCCCGACATTCCTTGAGACCCACTGGCTCTCCCTGAGACCTGCACCCAGTCTTCCTGAGATACCACCATCACTGTCTTCTGAGATACACTCCTCAGCTACTGCACCACCGAGCCTCTCTCTGCCTCGTGCCTCTAGGGTAGCGCTCCTGCGGCACTCCAATGCTCTCTGATTCGTCTCTACGTTGCTCTATAGCCATTCAGCCTTGACCTGCTGGACCTCCATGGATCATCCATCTCCATCATCCTCAAGGCTCTGCAAATCCAAGCTCTAATTGAACCATTGAATACATCTCCAACTACTTCCTTGCCTTCTTGACATTGAAGGACATATAGTCGCTTCTTCAGCCTTCCTTCGACCATTAATCCTTGGAAAATCTTTCTTCAATAGCCCTACATTACCCATCTTCCTAGAGAACACTGATGCTCTCTACTGAGATACCTTCCTCGACTGCTGCATCGCTGAGCCTCTCTCAATCCTGTATCTTCAGGAAAGTGCTATGTAGCACTCCAGCGCTCCCTGCATGTCACATAACCATCATACACCCTGGCCTTTCCACCAAGATCGATCAGCAAATCATGCACCAAATCCATCCACCCCAAGAAAATCCCTTCTTGTTAATCCTCGCAATCTCCACCTTCAACTTGCTGCTCCCGATTGGCCAAACCACATCAACAATAAGGTAGATTTGAGACATACCGTGGACTCTTCATGCAGATTTCTGATTTCACCTTGTACGAATTCTCCTTCCCATCCATGCACCATCAGGCTCAGGCTTTGATACCAAATGCCATCCACAACATCCCAAGCATCACCTGGCTCTGATATCAAATGTAAGCGCACCAACTGGCATCACCTCTCCCTGGTATCAATTGATGTTCCATGATATCGCTTGAACGCTAATCATCCTTGGCATCACAAGCCTCGATACCATGTTGTGGAAGCCCCTGATCTTTAGCATGGACCAGAAGAAACCTGTGACATTCTCTATGGACAGCAAACTATCAATCCTCCACCTAGATCTGTGATGGGATGCCTCTGTCCTTAGGCTTGATGGAGATGCCCCCCTTCTCTAGGGCTTCTTCAAGAACCCTAGGGTGGCAACTCCAGAGAGAAGAGAAGAAGAGAGTTGATGGAGAAAAGGTCGGTATTGATTTCATCCTTGAAAACTCTAATACAATCTATGTATTTATATATAGCTATTAGGCTTGACCAAAAAACTTTTCGGCTAATCCAATACATGAAAGCACTCACCGAGCCCAAGTCTCACATGCTCTCATCCCCTGGATCTAATGCCAACCCATACATGAATTAGCCTCCTTAAGACCTGTCAAACCAGTTCTTAAGATCCCTAGGATCAACTCAGACCCTAGCCCAAAATAGACCCTCGCGTAACTCTGCCCACGCATTGAGCTGGCTCAGTCTCAGTACTGAGCTGGCTAAGTTTCACTGGGTCGGCTCAATCTGAAATTGAAACGGTCCAGTTCTGTGCCATGCCAGTAGTCCCGAATGCGCAGCTCTCTATTTTACCTATGCACCAAGACTTAGCGGATCCAATTTTGGACTAAGCTGGCTAACCTGTAGAAAATTTTTTTTCTGCAGTCTTGATTTTTCGACTTTGGTTCCTTGCTTCACCTTGTGTTTCAGATCTCCGAAGCACCAATCAAACCCCTGAAATCCTTGGAGCCAACATCCTGACTCCTCCCGTGGCCTCCCAAGGCTTGGGAGCACCATAAATCCTCATAATCTCCACCTTGGTGCCCAAGCCTTGGTAAATCCCTCAACAATGTCCTCCTGTACGATCCTACTATCCCTACGCACTCGATAGCACCTGTGCTAACATCGTCTTTGCCAATCCTCTTCAGTTGTTCTACACCCTTGAGGTCTTTGGGATGACCACTTCTACCATTGAAGATCTTGGCTTGCACCTCTGTTCCACCATAGAATTGTAGGATCCCTTCTACTTAGTAGCTGCATCACTTTTTTTGAATTTTCATGGAGAACCCACAACGTTCCTGTACTGGCACTCAATGCAAATCTTGATATGGTCTCCTCAGAACTATACCTATCCTCCTGCACATGCCACTCCACTTGAAACTATGCATCACTGGCTGGTGCTAGGATATCCATCCTCCCGCACCCCTCTGCTCTAAACTCATGTCAAATTTTTCTCCAATTATGAAGCCACTGAAGGGAAATCTTGATTTCCCGGTCCAGGTTCGTCCAGATTTGATCAGATCAAGAGATATATTTTAAAATTTTTCTCTTGATCCCAATCAGATCTTGATATGTTTCAGATCTGATTCTTATTATTTTAATAAATAAAATAAAATAAGATAAATTAAATCAAATTTAATTTACCTGATTTGGGTAATCCTATTACCCTGTAGATGATCCTGATTGCAGCGGAAGGTTCTGGATCTAGCCACGCAAGCGCCTGGCCTCTACCGGTATCCACTCGGGTTGGATCTGGAGATCCTCTTCTTCTCTATCACGCCTCCAAAAATCAGATCTGGATCTGATCTGGAGGATCTTCAAAACTCTTTTTGAAGATCAGCAGTCGTCCTTTGCAGCAGTGCAGCCTTCTTCTTTTGATCGCCTTTCTTTTGATCTGGAACGCACCAACCTAAGTCCAAAACTCTTTTGGACGTGGAGAGGAGAAGGAGGAGAAGTTTTAGGCATGGAGGAAGAGGGGAGAGGCAGCCTTGGGGCGTGGGGTTTCTCAATTGAATTGCATTAGAATCTGAGTTGGGCGCAGGGTCTTATTTATAGACTAAGCGTGATCCAACTCCTCTTCCTCCCAACCAATCACAACCCTTTGTGAAATCAGATCTAAATCTGATTGGTTGGAATAGAGACCCCTGGATTCCTCCTTAGAGGGTGCCTAAGACCAGTCAAACTGGATTCTTAGTAGAACTCTGATTGGAATCCAAAAGGGAGGTGGAGTCCTTGTCCAACAAGGACTCCAAGGCGCCTCCAACTTGGGCGCATGCCTAGGGTGGCGTGCGCCCTCCTCCTTGCCAGGTTCTGGTAGGGGGACAGGCCCCCACCAGTTCTCCAATAGGTGCGTGACATGTGGACAAAAGTCAAAGTATCTATGGTCAACATTTGACCAGTCAAAGGTCAACTTTTGACCAAAGTCAAAGGACCAAAAATGGTAGGTGACCAAAAATGGCAGGTCATGTCTTATAAAATAAGACAACCTTCTCTAACTTGGACAACCTCCAGTTAGACCATATGAAGGCCTCTGATTGAGCACAAACTCCTTTGGCTCAGTCAGGACAACTTATTTGTGATAGTAAAAGAAGAACGTTAGGTTTAATCGAGTGCTAGCACGATTTCCTTGAACCTAATTGAATCTCATTCAGATCAATTGAACTAGATCAGTTCAATTGATGATCACCAGATTCAAACCCTTATTTGTGTGACCCAGTTAGGTTCAGTTCTGTATGGTAATGGGATATGTCATGATCTCTATCATCGACATCATCGAAACTTCTTTCGATGGATCAGAACTCTTCTGATTCGAACAGCTAGAATGATCGATCATCTAAATCATTCTAATTGCTCCCAAAATCCACCAGTGACACCTAGCAGTATATGGTGGCAACCCATCAGAGCTGAATGCGAGCCTCTTGGTGCAGCTACCTGTGTGATTAAGTTCTTCTATCTTGAGCTCCGATCAGATTAGGGTTAAGGTAAACTCGTCAAACCCTAGTCTCTGTCATATGATATAATCATTCGATTCGAGTCCAATGTGAAAACCTAAATAGAAACTCTTTCTATTATTTCACTCTGCCATGGCCATGGGCTTCAGGACTTGATTCTCATGATTATCATAGGGCTGCTCCTCTACCACCGAGGTAGATAGATCCCATCTTGATGCAATCCAGTTCCTACAATGAACATGCTATAGCCAACATACACCTCAGGGTTCCATATGGCTAGGAGACGAGTAATGGTGTAGTCAAACTATAACACCCTCAAGGTGAACTGCCGATGCATCTCAGGTCAAAGAACCAGACACACTACTGCAGCATCGAGTCAGTCATTGACGAGAAGGTAGACTTCCTAATGACTACTCGAGGTGGTCACGCTCAGTGCCCTCGTTCTCTAACGAGTACCTGTACTCTCGCTCCGGTGTCTCCACACCGTAGACTCAAGACTCATCTACTAAAGAGAAGCGATCGTACACCAACCTTCCGGATCAATCACCATCCTCGTGATGATCCTATGGTCGGGAGCTGTTTATGAGTTAATAATGATTATTCATGTCTTAAATTTTCAACTCTTGAAAATATGAATTATCATTACCATTAACTCAAAGGATGTATCACAGACACTAAATATACACATGTGATAGAAAATAACCCATTTTATTAATTATAGTCAAAATTACAATTTTGCCCCTAGAAGTGTATTACAAGTGTCAGCCAATTCTGGCTTCTAGGGCACATATATCTAACAATCTTCCACTTGTCCTAAAGCCAATTGGCTACAAGTCTAAGTCCCATCTTCTCAAGGTGGGCTTCGATCTTCTGTTGTCCCAACGGCTTTGTAAGTGGGTCTGCCACATTATCTGCGGAGTTGACTCTCTTGACCTCGACATAACCTTTCTCGAGGTAATCGCGGATGAGATGATATCGTCGCTCAATGTGCTTGGACTTCTGGTGAGACCTCGGCTCCTTAGCAAGGGCTATGGCGCCATTGTTGTCGCAGTACAAGAGGAATGGCATCTGATGGCATTACTCCAATTTCTGCAGCAAACTTCTTGTACCAGAAATGCTTCCTTCGCAGCCTCTGATGCAGCTATATATTCTGCTTCCATGGTGGAATCTGCTATCACAGTTTGCTTGGAACTCTTCCAGCTGACAGCTCCACCATTGCACACAAACAGACTTCCAGATGTCGACTTTCGATCATCTACATCAGACATGAAGTCCGAGTCTGTGTATCCTTGAACTTGGAGTTCTCCATTACCAAAGACCAACATCATATCCTTAGTTCTTCTCAAGTACTTAAGGATACATTTCACAGAAGTCCAGTGTTCTTCATCCTGGATTTGACTGATATCTGCTTGTGACACTCACAGCATGGGCTATATCAGGTCGTGTACATAGCATGGCATACATGAGGCTCCCTATTGCAGAAGCATAAGGGATCTTGCTCATGCGTTCTATTTCCTCAGGTGTGCTAGGGCACATCTTCTTGGAAAGATGAATACCATGTCTGAAGGGTATTAATCCCCTCTTAGAGTTTTTCATACTAAACCTCTTTAGTACTTCCTCTATGTACATTTTCTGTGAAAGTCCTAGCATCCTATTCGGACTATCCCTATAGACCTTAATTCCTAGAATAAAGGATGCTTCACCTAGGTCTTTCATGGAGAATTCCTTGGACAACCACATCTTGACTGATGTCAACATGGGAATATCATTCCAAATAAGGAGGATGTCATCCACGTACAATACGAGGAAGACAACAGCGCTCCCACTGACCCTTTTGAAAACACATGGTTCCTCTTCATTTTTGATGAAACCAAACTTTTTGATCACATCATTGAAACGAGTGTTCCAGCTCCGAGATGCTTGCTTAAGTCCATATATGGACCTTTGCAGCTTGCAAACCTTGTGATCAGTATCACTGGATGTGAAACCTAGCGGCTGTTCCATATAGATATCTTCCTCAAGATATCCATTTAGGAATGCCGTTTTCACGTCCATTTGCCATATTTCATAATTGAAATAGGCTGCAACGGCAAGCAATGTGCGGATGGATTTTAGCATAGCTACCGGGGAAAAGGTATCCTGATAGTCAATGCCTTCACGTTGACTATAACCTTTTGCCACCAGTCTAGCCTTGAATGTCTCCACATTCCCATCTGCACCAATCTTTCTCTTGAAGATCCATTTACACCCAATAGGTACTATACCTTCTGGTGGATCTACCAAGGTCCAGACTTGGTTTGAGTGCATCGAGTCGATCTCTGACTTCATTGCCTCAAGCCATTTCTCGGAGTCGATATCTGATATCGCCTCGTTGTAGGTTTTGGGATCATCTCCATGAGCACCATTTCCTACGAGGAACATTTCCTCTACATCCTCTGAAACAATACCTAAGTATCTTTCAGGGGGACGGAAACTCTTTCCGATCTACGAGGTGGAGGAGGTAGTGTTCTTATTGGCTCAACCTGATTTGGTTCCACTTGGTCCTTAGCTCGTTCTGCTTGTGAGACTTTCTCATCAAGCTTGATCTATTTTCCAATGCCGCTATCTTGAATAAACTATTTTTCAAGAAAGATGGCATGTCGACTCACAATCACATTGTGGTCTTCTGGAATATAGAAATAGTATCCTAATGACTCTTTAGGATATCCTATGAATCGAGCTCTAAAGGACCTAAACTCTAACTTGTCCGCTTGTTGTCTTTTGACATAAGCCGGACAACCCCAAATTCTGAGATGACTCAGACTTGGTTTCTTACCGTGCCATATCTCATACGGTGTGGTAGGAACGGTTTTAGAGGGAACCCTATTCAGTAAATAGATTGAAGTTAATAATGAATGTCCCCAAAAAAAATCTGGGAGGTCTGTGAAGCTCATCATGGATCGAACCATATCCAATAGAGTCCGATTTCTCCATTCTGAAACCCCATTGAGTTGAGGTGTTCCTGGTGGAGTCCATTGAGAGACTATACCATTTTCCTTAAGATAGTCTAGGAATTTCGGCTAAGGTATTCACCTCCTCGATCTGATCGAAGAACCTTAATGGATTTTTCAGTTTATTTTTCTACTTCATGTCTGAATTCTTTGAACTTTTCAAAAGCTTCAGACTTGTGTCTCATAAGATACACATACCCATACCTAGACAGATCATCGGTAAAAGTAATGAAGTAGACAAAATTGCCTCTAGCCAGCACATCAAATGGGCCGCACACATCTGTATGTACTAGGGCAAGGAGATCTGTGGCCCTCTCCCCATGTCCAACAAAAGGGAGTTTAGTCATTTTGCCTTGAAGACAAGATTCACAAGTTGGATATGACTCAAAAGTCAATGGACTCAATAGCCCATTTTTCTCCAATTTGTTAATCCTATCTTCTGCTATATGACCTAATCTCAGGTGCCATAGATATCTATCATTTGGACTATCCCTAGGTCGTTTGGCATTCACGTTTTGCTCGATAGTTAAAATACAGGTACATCAATATGCAACTGATAAAGACCATTAACAAGGAAACCATTTGCAATTTTATTTCTTTCATAAAGAATGTTACAATGGTCCTTAAAGAAGGTGATCACATAACCTTCTTGTGCTAAGCATGAAACAGAAATCAAATTCCTGCTAGCTGCAGGCACATAATAACAGTCTTTTAAAACTAAGTCTAAACCAGATGGTAATCGCAGAGGGTATGTTCCCATGGCTACTGCAGCAACTCTTGCTCCATTACCGATGCGTAGGATCATGTCTCCATCCCTCAGCCTCCTGCTATCCTCAAGACCCTGCATAGAAGTGCACAGATGAGCACTAGAACCAGAGTCAAGCACCCAACTGGATGCAGAAGAAACCGTAAGGTTAGACTCAATAACGAGCATACCTCCAGAAGGACCTTCCTTCTTGTTCTTTAGGGTGGCCAGGTAAATAGGGCAGTTCCGCTTCCAATGGCCGTCGCTGTTGCAATGGAAACACTTTCCTTTGCCATCGACCTTTTTCTTCGATTCTGCCTTCTTCTTCTTTGATCCTTCCACCTTTTGCTTTTTCACAGACTTCTTTTTCTTTCCATAAGACTTTCTTTTGGAAGAAGTCCGTTCCATAGCAAGAACTGAGCCTTTAGAACCTTTCATAGAAAGCTCAGTGGTAACCAGCATATTCATTAACTCGGCCAAGGAATTCTTGAAGTTTATGCATGTGGTAATTCATGATGAATTGCCCATATGCATCAGTCAAGGATTGCAGAATAATATCGTTCTACAGGTCCAAGTCCAACTTCACACCAAGCTTCTCAAGCTCTTCCATGTCCTTGATCATTGTCAGACAGTGATCTTGGACTGACTGCCCATCACGCATCTTAGCCTTAAAAAGTCATTTTGTGACTTGATATTTGGCTGCGCGACTCTGTTCACCAAACATCTCCTGTAGGTGAGCCAACATTTGGCGAGCAGTCCCGATATCTTCATGTTGGCACTGGAGCTCATCAGACATCGAGCCCAACATGTAGTATCTGGCCTTATTGTCTTCGTCAATCCATTTTTCCAGAGACGCTCTCTGTTCAACAGATGGACGGGCTGGTAATGTGGGAGGATCCTGGTCCAAAACATGGGTTAACTTCTCGGAACCCAAAACAATTTTGTAGTTCCTGAGCCAATCTTTATAATTGGGTCCAGTCAGTCTATGTGTGTCCAGGATACGTGCCAGTGGGTTGGACGCAGACATTTTTCCTGTAGAGAGTCAAAGATTCTAGTTAGATATTGTAATTTTGACTTGACCAATTTGTTTAGGAATTTTATTTTTAAACAAATTAGCTTCCACTATTTTCTCGGATCCCTACACTCCCTCTGTAGAGATGCAAAAATCTCCGCGATTGATGATTTCTAGTGGGTGGTGCGGTCTCACCAACTGACTCATCACCTCACCTAACAGTTATTGGTGATGGGTTAGCCAATGAGTGAACAACTCTTGTTCAATGATTCTCTAATCATGGTGCACCCAAACTTGGTCTCTAATTCATGAATCTCACCGTATCCGGAAATATTGATCCACTCCTTAGTTAAGTCAGACCCACCATTTGCATAGACTGGGTTCCTAATTGGGTCTCTCACCGTATCCGGAATATTGAGCCCAACTCATCCTCCAGCCCATAGCATCCAATGCCTAATAGACATGGTTGCGTCTTCCCGGTGCAACTGAGCCACTGTATCCAGCCGAGAACAATCAACCCCGGGAAGGGCCCGCACATCTACAATGGTGGAAGACCTCAGACTTAATCTTTTCTTAGGGAGAATTGATTCAGGTCTCTTTAAACTAGACTTGGCTTAGTCATAACAATTATGACTAACCTAGTGGCATGGGTCAGCTCGGATTATTGACCACCTCAAATTAGAACTGTGTCAACAGATATGGCCAGGTAAGTGAGACCGGTGGAAGGAATATGCCATTAACTCGCACAAGAACGCATTCAGGTCGAGTAGCTTCCAATTAAAAACCAGTCGGTCGTCTGTGCCAAACTTACCTTAGACACCAAATTGTTGAGTCAGAACCAATTGGGTTAGCCTACAATCCAGACTCTAACCTCTGAGCCTAATTAGGTCTTGCTTGATCGTGACTCGATCTTGACCCAGACTTAATCCTATTAGGCTGGTCAATTTAAGCATTGTTGATCCCATCTAACCAACTCTTGATTCAGGTTTGATCAACCGCTTAGACCTAATTGAGCTACCCAAGCCCGAACCCAGTATTATGAATATGTCTTAGATCTGAAATTCTCAATTTTAGACCTAATTGATATTCCATAAACTTAATTCTTAATTAAGTTGGGTTCATAAACAAAATATGCGCAATAAATCCTAGGGTTTCAGGATCTAGGGTTTTGCAGAAAGTAAGTTTTGGGTTTCTGATTAAGGACGAACACGCAGCACCCCTACACATCATAAGAACACCCCATCGAATGGGAAGAGAGGGCCTTTAAACCCTTCTTCGTTCTTATGACCGGACGGCCAAGAGGAACGCCTTAATCAGGAACATTCAATACTACAAAACAATATCAGATCTATATCATATATCTCATATATAAAGTAGATCTAATCATGGCATATTTTGCATACATCTCATGTATCATAATCATGCATATTTTCAGATCTAAATTATCACATAATAATCTAAAAAATTAGATTTAAATTGATCTAATCAAAATAAATTCTAATCTAGACAATTATGTAGAACTATTCTACAACTAGTCTAGACATGCATCAATCATATCTCATATGATATTTAAAATTAAATAATTTTTATTTGTTGTTTATCAGATGTTATTATAACACTTATAATATCAAAAAATAGTAAATAAGAAGATCTAAAATATGATTTAATCAGATTAAATCAAAGACATGCAAAACTATTCTATAGAACTATTCTATTCTAGAACTAGTCATGCATATCTTCATGTTCTTAGATCCAAATCATTTAATTTTAATTTTTTCTGATTTCAGATCTGATCACATCTCATGTGACATCTAAAATCACTTTATTTTCTAATTAAAATAAAATTAAAATCAGATCTAAACAATTTAGAACCTTGGCTCTGATACCATTTGAAGGGAAATCCTGATTTCCCGGTCCAGGTTCGTCCAGATCTGATCAGATCAAGAGATATATTTCAAAAATTTTTCTTGATCCCAATCAGATCTTGATATATTTCAGATCTAATTCTTATTATTTTAATAAATAAAATAAAATAAGATAAATTAAATCAAATTTAATTTACCTGATTTGGGTAATCCTATTACCCTGTAGATGATCCTGATTGCAGCGGAAGGTTCTGGATCTAGCCACGCAAGTGCCTGGCCTCTACCGGTATCCACTCAGGTTGGATCTGGAGATCCTCTTCTTCTCTATCATGCCTCCAAAAATCAGATCTGGATCTGATCTGGAGGATCTTCAAAACTCTTTTGAAGATCAGCAGTCGTCCTTTGCAGCAGTGCAGCCTTCTTCTTTTGATCGCCTTTCTTTTGATCTGGAATCGCACCAACCTAAGTCCAAAACTCTTTTGGACGTGGAGAGGAGAAGGAGGAGAAGTTTAGGCATGGAGGAAGAGGGGAGAGGCAGCCTTGGGGCGTGGGGTTTCTCAATTGAATTGCATTAGAATCTGAGTTGGGCGCAGGGTCTTATTTATAGACTAAGCGTGATCCAACTCCTCTTCCTCCCAACCAATCACAACCCTTTGTGAAATCAGATCTAAATCTGATTGGTGGAATAGAGACCCCTGGATTCCTCCTTAGAGGGCGCCTAAGACCAGTCAAACTGGATTCTTAGTAGAACTCTGATTGGAATCCAAAAGGGAGGTGGAGTCCTTATCCAACAAGGACTCCAAGGCGCCTCCAACTTGGGCGCACGCCTAGGGTGGCGTGCGCCCTCCTCCTTGCCAGGTTCTGGCAGGAGGGACAGGCCCCCACCAGTTCTCCAATAGGTGCGTGACACGTGGACAAAAGTCAAAGTATCTATGGTCAACATTTGACCAGTCAAAGGTCAACTTTTGACCAAAGTCAAAGGACCAAAAATGGTAGGTGACCAAAAATGGCAGGTCATGTCTTATAAAATAAGACAACCTTCTCTAACTTGGACAACCTCCAGTTAGACCATATGAAGGCCTCTGATTGAGCACAAACTCCTTTGGCTCAGTCAGGACAACTTATTTGTGATAGTAAAAGAAGAACGTTAGGTTCAATCGAGTGCTAGCACGATTTCCTTGAACCTAATTGAATCTCATTCAGATCAATTGAACTAGATCAGTTCAATTGATGATCACCAGATTCAAACCTTTGTTTGTGTGACCCAGTTAGGTTCAGTTCTATATGGTAATGGGATATGTCATGATCTCTATCATAGACATCATCGAAACTCCTTTCGATGGATCAGAACTCTTCTGATTCGAACAGCTAGAATGATCGATCATCTAAATCATTCTAATTGCTCCCAAAATCCACCAGTGACACCTAGCAGTATATGGTGGCAACCCATCAGAGCTGAATGCGAACCTCTTGGTGCAGCTACCTGTGTGATTAAGTTCTTCTATCTTGAGCCCCGATCAGATTAGGGTTAAGGTAAACTCGTCAAACCCTAGTCTCTGTCATATGATATAATCATTCGATTCGAGTCCAATGTGAAAATCTAAATAGAAACTCTTTCTATTATTTCACTCTGCCATGGCCATGGGCTTCAGGACTTGATTCTCATGATTATCATAGGGCTGCTCCTCTACCACCGAGGTAGATAGATCCCATCTTGATGCAATCCAGTTCCTACAATGAACATGCTATAGCCAACATACACCTCAGGGTTCCATATGGCTAGGAGACCGAGTAATGGTGTAGTCAAACTATAACACCCTCAAGGTGA
Organism: Cocos nucifera; assembly: GCA_006176705.1. Classification (NCBI taxonomy): domain Eukaryota; kingdom Viridiplantae; phylum Streptophyta; class Magnoliopsida; order Arecales; family Arecaceae; genus Cocos; species Cocos nucifera. The sequence goes on along the minus strand of QRFJ01001962.1, from coordinate 175,792 downwards.
ACTGCCGATGCATCTCAGGTCAAAGAACCAGACACACTACTGCAGCATCGAGTCAGTCATTGACGAGAAGGTAGACTTCCTAATGACTACTCGAGGTGGTCACGCTCAGTGCCCTCGTTCTCTAACGAGTACCTGTACTCTCGCTCCGGTGTCTCCACACCGTAGACTCAAGACTCATCTACTAAAGAGAAGCGATCGTACACCAACCTTCCGGATCAATCACCATCCTCGTGATGATCCTATGGTCGGGAGCTGTTTATGAGTTAATAATGATTATTCATGTCTTAAATTTTCAACTCTTGAAAATATGAATTATCATTACCATTAACTCAAAGGATGTATCACAGACACTAAATACACAGGTGTGATAGAAAATAACCCATTTTATTAATTATAGTCAAAATTACAATTTTTCCCCTAGAAGTGTATTACAAGTGTCAACCAATTCTGGCTTCTAGGGCACATATATTTAACAGCCACCTCTCCGAAGCTCCACCTATATCTAAAATCCATCTGATGCTGTAGAAGCCGAATCTATCATCGAGTCCCTCACAGCCAACTATTCAATGCTGCACTGCTGAGCCTGTCGCTGTATCTCAAACACCATCGCTGCCCCTTCAAACCCTCCACACTCTATGGCTCTCTTCGAAGCCATCTTGGATACCTTCACAACCTGCGACCACCTTCAAAATCTAAGAGCTCATCCAACTCTTCTGAATCTAGTGATTGAACCATAGAAAATTCCACCCTAGTTCTTCTCTTCTGCCCCTGCACTAGCCATCGCTTCAGTTGCACTTGGAGAACCATCCTCCATCTGAATCGTGACTCTTCCTGGTGCTCCTATAGAAAAAACCTGATCCATGATACTCCCAACTGCCTGAGACCTCTTGGCATTCCCTAGGACCCTCTGGCTCTCCCTGAGACATGCATCCGATCTCCTTGAGATACCACTGATACTCTCTGCTGAGATACAGTCCTTAGCTACTGCACCACTGAGCCTCTCTCAGCCCCATGCCTCCAGGATAGCAGTCCTACAGCACTCCAATGCTTTCTGACTCATTTCTATGCCGCTCTACAGCTATCCAGCCCAGACCTGCTGGACCTTTGATGCGTGCTAATCTATAGCTATGGCAAGTGCACCAGTCGATCAAGTAATAAAGTAAATAAGTAGAGTATCGTCCCTAGAGGATTAAAAAATAAGTACTGAAAAGCTCTTTTCTATGCTTTATTTAGAAGACCGATTTATGAGAATAAAAAATTAAAGAACAAAATAAAAAAATAATTAAAAGTTTTAATTAAATAGAGAGAGAGTGTAAATTATTAGGGTTTTAAACTTAAGAGCAATGGATTACTAAGGCAATCGGATTCACCAACTCAGTCAATACAATATTCAGATTTTTAGATTAATTTTATTTCATGTGACGGTGGAGTCTCCTAATTTATTCACTATCCTTTGGTCCAGGCATAGCAAAACTATTAATATTTATTAATTATCCTTTGGTCCAGGTGTAATTTAAATAAATATTAATGCATTAGGTTTTGTGAAACCCTCTAATTAAAATACGCTGCGTCCAAAGCGCACTAAAATTTCCTGCATGCATATGAATTCTAATTTGATTCATAATACAAGGTATATAATCAAGAAGCATTAACATAGATGTACTTGGTCCGTAACATCTATGTTCATCAGATCAATTAGAAGATGGCCAGTAATCTAAAAGCATTAAGATCAGATTTATATACTCCTCATGAATAAAATTTAAAAATAAATCACACTGAATATTGCATCAAAAGAGTGGCTACACCTTAGCCTTAGTAAAATAAAATTTAGTTCATGATAACAAGTTCAAAAATAGCAAATAAAATAAAAAGCATAGAGAAATTAGACTGTTTGATTGCTGAAATTGATTGTCTGCTGCTCTTGATGTGGAGAACTTGGCGAAGAAGAAGAGGCTCCTTGAATCGATGTCTTGATCGTCGAAAAAAAATCAAAAAAGCCTTTTTGATTTTCTCACAAATCACTCTTTCTTTCTACCTCTCTCCTCTCTTTCTCTCTCTCTTTCTCCCTCTCTCTCTTTCTCCCCATCTCTCTCTTTGTCTCTCTCTAATTCATATTTTTTTCACGACAACCATAGCTTTTTATAGATAAAGAATTTGATTTCCCCCCAAAATCCATCAAAAACTAGGTTTAAGACTCCCAAAATAACTCAAATTAAGATCTGGATAATTCTGGCCATTGGATGGTGATCAAACGGTCCAAAAACCACTCAAAAACCCTTAAAATAACCCAGATCAAGTCGGATTTAATATCAGCCATTGGATCAACCATTGGATCAAATCTGGGCCATCCGATCGCGTTGAAATAAGCCTTCAGATCTTTAGTTTTAAAGTCGGGATGAATCTCAACCATTGGATCTCGATCGGGAGCTACGGATGCCGTCCATCAGCGCCTTCTTTTCGGCCATTCCGATCAAGCTTCAGTGAAAACCGTCCCGTTGGATCAGCCAGAAATTCCCAAATTGCCCTCCGTGGACCATGTGCGAGCTCCGGTGTTGCATGGACCGCCGCATTCTTCAGCCAATCAGAGCATGCCTCTTGCTATGAAATTCCCAAAATATCCTTCAGATGGTCCATCGTGTGCCGCGAAAAATGTTGACGTCATCCTGACGTCAACGTTGCATCGGCGATTTTTCTTTTTTTTTTTGAAATTCAATTCTGAACTCGTTTGAAGTCCATTTTGTCTGAAATTTTTTTCATCTGAACCAGAGAAATGAGATCTTCATATTGGTAGCCTTCTTTCCTACATAAAATTAATAAAAATATCAATTTCTAATAAAATAATTTAATTTATTTTATAATTTAATACTTTTATTAGTATATTTTTAGCACTTATCAGTGGCAAAAGGTTATAGTCAGTGCGAAGGCATTGACTATCAGGATATCTTTTCATTAGTAGCCATGCTTAAATCCATTCGCATATTGTTTGCTGTTGTAGCCTATTTTGATTATAAAATATGGCAAATGAACATGAAAAATGCATTCTTAAATGGATATCTTGAGGAAGATATCTATATGAAACAGCCACTAGATTTCACATCCAATGATACTGATCGAAAAGTATGGACTTAAGCAAACATCTCGAAACTGGAATACTCATTTTAATGATGTGATCAAATTATTTGATTTCATCAAGAACGAGGAGGAACCATGTATTTTCAGAAAGATCAGTGGGAGTGCTATTATCTTCCTCATACTGTACGTGGATGATATCCTTCTTATTGAAAATGATATTTTCATGTTGACCATAGTTAAAAAGTGGTTATCTAAAGAATTCTCCATGAAAGATCTAGGAGAAGCATCCTCATTCTTAGAATCAAAGTCTATAGAGATTAACCGAATAGGATGCTAGGTCTTTCACAGAAGATGTACATAGAGGAAGTGCTAAAGAGGTTTAGCATAGAAAACTCTAAGAGGGGTTTGGTACCCTTCAGGCATGGCATTCATCTCTCCATGAAAATGTGTTCCAACACACCAGAGGAGATTCAACACTTGAGCAAGATCCCTTATGCTTCTACAATAGGGAGCCTCATGTATGTCATATTATGTACACCACCTGGTATAGCCCATGCTATGAGTGTCACAAGCAGATATCAGTCCAATCCAGGAGAAGAACACTAGATTTTTATGAAATATATCCTTAAGTACTTAAGAAGAACTAAGGATATATTCTTGATTTTTGGTAATGGAGAACTCAAAGTCCAAGGGTATACAAACTTGGATTTTATGTCTGATATAGTTGATCGAAAGTCGACATCTAGAAATCTGTTTGTGCGTAATGGTAGTGCTGTCAGTTGGAAAGGTTCCAAATAGAAAGTAATAGCAGATTCTACCATGAAAGCAGAATACGTCGCTACATCAAAACCTATGAAGAAGACATTATGGTACAAGAAGTTCACCATAGAGATCAAAGTGATGCCATCAGATGCTATTCCTCTATACTGCAGCAATAATGATGCCATAGCCATTACTAAGGAGTCGAGGTCTCATCAAAAATTCAAACACATCGAGCGGCGATACCACCATATTCGTAATTACCTCGAGAAGGGATACGTCAAGATCAAGAGAGTCGACTCCATAGATAATGTGACAGATCCACTTACAAAGTCGTTGGGCCAGCAAAAGATCGAAACCCACTTTGAGAAGATGGGACTTAGATTTATAGCCAATTGGCTTTAGATCAAGTGGAAGTTTGTTAGATATGTGTGCCCTAAAAGCCAGAATTGACTGCGGCACCTGTTATACACTTCTAAGAACAAAATTATAATTTTGACTATAAATAATAAAATAGGTTATTTTCTATTATAATGTGTATTTAGTGTCTGTGATACATCCCTTGAGTTAATGGCAATGATAATTCTTATTTTCAAGAGTTAAAAATTTAAGACATGAATTTTCATTATTAACTCATAAAATGCTCCTGACCGTAGGATCATCATGAGGATGATGATTCATCCAGAAGGTCGGTGTACAATCGCTTCTTTATACCAGATGAGTCTTGAGTCTTCGGTGCAGAGAAATCAGAGTGAGAGTACAGGTATCCGTTAGAGAACGAAGGCACTGAGCATGACCACCTCGAGCAGTCATTAAGAAGTCTACCTTCTCGTCAATGACTGGCTCGAAATTGCAGTTGTGTGCCTGGTTCTTTGACCTGAGGTGCATCAGCAGTTCATCTTGAGGGTATTATAGTTTGACTACACCATGACTCGGTCTCCTAGCAATTCAAAATTCTGAGGTGTATGTTGGCTATAGCATATTCATTATAGGAATTAGATTGCACTAATGGGGAATCTATCTACCTCGATAGATGAGGAGAAGCCCTATGATGATCATGAGAATCAAGTCAATAAGCCAATAGCTATGGTGGAGTGAAATAATAAAAAGAGTTTCTATTAATAGTTTCATATTGGACTTGAATCAAAAGATTAATCATATGACGATATTAGGGTTTGACAAGATTACCGTAACCCTAATCCCCTTAGGGCTCAAGATAGAAGAACTTAATCAAACAGGTAACTACACTAAGAGGTTCATTTTCAGTTCTGATGGGTTGCCACCATATGTTGCTTGGTGTCACTAGTAGATTTTGAGAGCAATTAGAATAATTTAGATGATCAATCATACTAGTTGTTAGAATCAAAAAAGTTTTGATCCATCGAAAGGTATTTTGATGATGTCGATGATAGAGATCATGACATATCTCATTACCATATGAAACTGAACCTAACTAGATCACACAAATAAGGGTTTTGATCTAGATATCATCGATTGGACTAATCCAATTCAACTGATTTGAATAAGATTCGATTAGGTTCAAGAAAATCGTGCTAGCACACGATTGAGCCTAATATTCCCCTTTAATTATCATTAAAAGTTGTCTCGACTAAGCCAAATATGTTTGGGCTCACTCAAGTATCTTTACTTGGTCTGACTAAAGCTTGTCCAGGTTAGAGAAGGGTTGTCTTAATTTATGAGATGAATTTGAGACAACACCTGCCATTTTCCATCACCTGCTAAATCCTATTTCGGACATTTGGTCAAACGTTGACCTTTAACACTTAGACATCTGCCCATGTGTCATGCATCCATAGGAGAGAATTTTTGGACCATTCGACCTACTAAAAAGCATATGGATAAGGGGTGCATGCCTAGGAAGGCGTGTGCCCATGGATAAAGCATCTGGAGTCCCATACAGATGGGACTCTAGTTGCTTCATGGTTTCTACCTAGGTGGCGCCAAAGACTTATCTTTGACCAATCTTAGCACCATCTAAGGAAGATTTAGAGGGGCTCTCATCTGATTAGATCAGATGATGTCATCCCACCAATCAGATTTAGATTTGATTGTACAAAAGGCCGTGATTAGTCGGGATGATGTGGCACTGCATGGGGCAACAGGGTCTATAAAAATCCTGTCCACGCCAACATCAAAGAAGCTTGACCCATTGCCCATGCCACAAGTCTACCCCTCTCCCTCCTCCATGCCATCCTTAGGTCTTCTCTCTCCTACCCACACCCAAGAATTTTTGGGCTTTAGTTTGGTGCGATCCAAGCAAGAGAAAGGCGATAGGAAAAGGAAGAAGGCAGCACTACTGCAAGAGACAACTTACATCTTCGAAAGGAGTTTTGAAGATCTTGAAAATAAGATCCAGATCTAATTTTTAGAGAGGTGATAAAGAAGAAAAAGATCTTCAGATCCTATCCAAGTGGATATCGATAGAGGTCAGGCACTTACGTGGCTAGATCCAAAGCCTCAGGCAGACATCAGGATCATCACAGGATAATCAAAATATCCTCAACAAGATAAATTAAATTAGATTTAATTTATTCTTTATTTTATTTTATTTTCTTTTATTAGATCAATAATATCAAATCTTAAAAGTCTTAGATCTAATATGGATCCAAGAGAATATTTTTTGAAATATCTCTCTTGATCCAATTAGATCTAAACGAACCTAACTTGGAAAACTAGGTTTTTTCTTCATCGGATAGATACTATGGTTTCTTAGTTTGGGATGGTGATCCCATCGAACTCAATGAGAATGATAATGATGAGATCACATATATGGATGTAATGTAGAGAGCTGATTTTGAGAAATGGCTTGAGGCTACAAAATCTGAAATGGAGTCCATGAAGGTTAATGATGTGTGGACATTAGTTGACCCACCTGAAGGGGTTAAACCCATTGGGTGTAAGTGGATCTTCAAAAGGAAGAGGGGTGCAGATGGAAAGGTGAAGACCTATAAAACCTATTTGATTGTCAAGAGGTATCATCAACGTTATGGTATTGACTATGATGAGATATTCTCTCCTATGGTAATGCTTAAATTCATTCGGATAATGCTCGTGATAGCTGCCTATCTGGACTATGACATTTGGCAAATGGATGTAAAGATAGCTTTTCTAAATGGAGAGCTGACCAAAGAGGTATATATGATACAACCTGAGGGGTTCACATGTTAGATGTATGTCCTAGAAGCTAGATTGACTATCATTTGTAATACGCTTCTAGTGATAATTTTATAATTTTGATTATAAATTAATAAATGGATTATTTTTCTATCACAGTGTGTATTTAAAAGTGTCTATGATACATCCTTCGAGTTAATGGTAATGATAATTTATGTTTTCAAGAGTTAAAAATTTATGATATGAATTTTCATAATTAACTCATAAAATGCTTCCGATCGTAGGATCATCATGAGGATGGTGATCGATCCGGAAGGTTGGTGTATGATCACTTTCTTAGGATAGACATGTCTTGAGTCTGTGGTGTGGAGACACTGAAGCAAGAGTATAGGTACTTGTTAGAGAACAAGGGTACTGAGCATGACCACCTCGAGTAGTCATAAGAAAGTCTACATTCTCATCGATGACCGACTCGATGCTGTAGTGGTGTGTATGGTTCTTTGTTCTAAGATGCATCGATAGTTCACCTTGAGCATGTTATAGTTTGACTATGCTATAACTCGATCTCTTAGCCATTCAAAATTCTGAGGTGTATATTAGCTATAGTATGTTCATTGTAGGAATTGGATTACACCAATAAGGGAATCTATCTACCTCGATAGATGAAGATTAGCCCTACGATAATCATGAGATTGAGTCTTTAAGCCCATGGCCATGGCAGAGTGAAGATGATAGAAAATGTTTCTATTAGAATTTCACATTGGACTCGAATCGAATGATTAATTCATATGATGGATATTGGATTGGACAAGTTCACTTTAACCGTAATCCTGTTGGGGCTCAAGATAGAAAAACCAAATCACATAGGTAACTGTACCAAGAGATTTGCTTTTAGTTTTAATGGGTTGTCATCATATACTGTTAGGTATCTTTGATAGATTTTGGGACTAATTAGAATAATTTTGATGATCAATCATTCTAGTTGTATGAATCAGAAAGTTTTGATCCATCGAAAGGTGTTTCGATAATGTCGATGATGAAGACCACGATATATCTCATTGCTATATAGAATTGAACCTAACTAAATCAAATAAAAAAGAGTTTGGTTCTAGATGTCATCAATTGAGCTAATCCAATTCAATCGATTTGGATTAGATCCAATCAAGTTCAAGATAATCGTGCTAGCACACAATTAAGCTTGACTTTCTCCTTCTGAAATCATTCTGATTCATCGCAATCAAGTCAAATTTGATTTGACTCATTCTTGTATTTTGAATGATTTTATTTTTATCTAACCAGAATAAGTCTAGATCAGATTAATTATAAAAATTAAATTCATTCATAGTCAAATTGGACTAGGGTCAAAAGTAGAACTATTTGAGAGAATTGAGGGTCACCTGATCAAATAATTTTAAAAATTTTTTAGAAATTATTTTAATCTAATTTTTGGTTATGTGATAGAACATGAATTATATATTCGGTATACCAAATTTTGTGATTTTTGGATGTATCTCGATTGAGTTTTGATAGAGTTTGATCTAAAGAGTCCTTGGCATAATGGACTCTTCCTCATCTACTCATGTCACCATCTTCCAGATTGATTTTTGTTGTCAAAATCAAATGGGATCTGGGGATTTTGATGGATATCAAGTCTAAGAGTCCCAATGATCAAAAAAATGAGGATTTTGGTCAAAGAGGGATTCTAACTTGGCACTATACTTTTGTATAAGAACCCTTATGCCAAGGCTCTTCACGTAGAAATATTTTTCACACCCAAAAGGCTGCCATTCTAAATATCCAATGCCACCTCTGTCCTCTCTCTCCCTCTCTTCTACATGTCTAAAAAGTTAGGCATAAATCTGAGAAGAAGATCCAATCAAATTTGTGAAGATTTCAGCATCTATGCGATGGTCTTCGTGAGACGAACAAGCTGCCTTCAGAAATCTTTTGAAAGACTTCCAGATTAGATTCAAATCTGATCTTTGAAGAAAAGATTTGCAAGGAGAAAAAATCTAGATCCTTCTCGCGTGGATATCAGTAGAGGCTAGGCGCATTCGTGGCTTCTTGCAGAACCTTAGAAAATATCAGGATCATCGTAGGGTAATCAAATTACCCAAACAAGATATGAAATTAAATCTAATTTAATTTTTATTTTAATTTTTAATATTAGATGATATAATTAAATCCAAGAACTCTTAGATTTAATTAGAATATTTAAGAATTTTTAGAAAAATCCATCTCAGATCTGATCAGATCTGTACGATCCTGCGATGGAAAATAAATTTTTTTCTTCAAATGGTTTCAGAGCCAGGTTAGCAGTTCTTCAAACCTACCTTAGATCTGATTATATTTTTTATTATGATTTGATATTAAAAGATTTTAGATGTCACATCAAATATGATTAGATCTAAAATTAGAAAATTAAAAATTAAATAATTTTGATCTAATATGTATGAAATGCATGACTAGAATAGGTGTAGAATAGTTCTATGTGTAGTATAGTATGATTATGTATTTATTTTGATTAAATATAATTTTAGATTTATTTAATTTTTATTTTTTTATATTATAATTATTATAATCAGATATAAAAATAAAAAATAATTTTTTTAATTTTTGATTTATTCATATGAGATATGAAAGATGCATGCTTAGACTAGTCATAAAATAGTTCTATAAGATGTCTAGAATAGTTCTATATTTAATATGATCAGATTTAAAATTTTATTTTTTAGATTTAAAATATGATATTTTAGATTTAAATGTATGCATATTGATGATACATGAGATGTATGCAAGATATGTATTTGTTAGATCTTTTTGTGTGTGATATATGATCTAACTAATTTTATAGTAAAATATTATATTTCTGATTAAGAAGTTTTTCATGGCCGTTCGATCATAAGAATAAAGTAGGATTTAAAGATCCTCTCCTTTCATTTGATAGGATGTTCTTATGGCATGTAGGGGTGCTACGCGTTCATCCTTAATCAAAAATTAGAACTTATTTTTTTGCAAAATCCTAGATCCTGAAATCCTAAGTTTTTTATTACATATTTTATTCATGAATCCAAAACTTAATTAAGAATTAAGATTATAAAATTAATTAGATCAAAAAATTATGAATTTTCAAATCTAAGATATATTCATAAAATTAGGTTCGGGCTTGGGTTAGTTAGGTCTAGTGGTTGATCAAACCGAATTAATAGTTGGTTAGATGGGATCAAAGAAAGCTTAGGTTTGACCAGTCTAATAGAATTAAGTCTGGGTCAAGATCAAATCATATTGAGATGTGACTCGATCAAGTCAAGACCTAATTTAGCACCGTGGTTTGAGCCTGGATTGTAGGCTAACCCAATTAGTTCTTATTCGATAATTTTGGATCTAAGGTAAGTCTAGTAGATACGATCGATTGATTTTTAATTAAAAGCTACTCGATCAGAATGCATTCTTATCATGTTAATGGCATATCCCTTCCACCGATCTCACCTACCGGGCCATTTGTATCGATCCAGTTCTGATTTAAGGTGGCTAATAATTCAAGCCAACCCATGCCACTAGGTTAGTCATAATTATTATGACTAAGTCAAGTCAAGTTTAAAGAGACCTAAATTAAATCTCTCTAAGAAAATATTAAGTCTAAGGTCTTCCACCATTATAGATGTACGTGCCCTTTTCGGGGTTGACTATTCTCGACTGGATATAGTGGTTCAGCTGAATCGAAAAGATGCAACCATGTCTATTAGGCATTTGATGCTATGGGTTGGAGGATGGATTGGACCCAATATTTTAAATACAGTAAGGGACCCAATCAGAAATTCAATCTGTGTAAATGGTGGATCTAACTTAACTAAGGAGTAGATAAATATTTCGAACACGATGAGATTCATGAATTAATTATTAGATTAGGATGCACCATGATTAGAGAATCATTGGACAAGAGTTGTCCACTCATTGGTTGACCTATCACCAATAACTATTAGGTGAGGTGGTGAGTCAGTTGGTGGGACCGCACCATCCACTAAAAATCAATAATCATAGAGATTTTTGCATCTTTGCTAAGAAATTTTGAGAAGTTGACATGGTTGAAGATAATAAAGCCATGTATTACATGTTGGATGGATGAAGATAATAAAGCCAGGTATTACATGTTGGACTCGATGTCTGATGAGCTCCAGCACCAACATGAAGACATTAAGACTAGCCACCAAATATTGGCTCACCTGCAAGAGTTGTTTGGTGAACAGAATTGTGCAACCAAATATCAAGTCACTAAAAGACTGTTTAAGGCTCAAATGCGTGATGGCCAGTCAGTCCAAGATCATTGTCTGATGACGATCAAGGACTTAGAAGAGCTTGAGAAGCTCGATGTCAAGTTAGATCAGGATCTACAGACTAACATAATTCTATAGTCCTTGGCTGATGCATATGGGCAGTTCATCATGAACTACCATATGCATAAACTTTAGAATACTTTGGCTAAGCTTATGAATATGCTGGTTACTACTGAGCTTTCTATGAAAGGTTCTAAAGGCTCAGTACTTGCTATGAAGCAGACTTCTTCTAAGAGAAAGTTTTTGGAAAGAAGAAGTTCATAAAGAAGCAGAAGATGGATGGTGGGAAGAAGAAGAAGGTAGAGCCGAAGAAGAAGGCCGCTGACAAAGAAAAATATTTTCATTGCAATATTAATAGCCATGAAAAACAAAACTGCCCTCTTTACCTAGCCAGCTTAAAGAACAAGAAGGAGGCAAGTCCTTTTGGAGGTATACTCATTATAGAATCTAATCTTATGATTTCTTCTGCATCCAATTGAGTGCTTAACTTTGGTTCTAGTACTCACTTGTGCACTTCTATTCAGGGCCTTGAGGATAGCAGGAGGCTGCAGGATGGTGAGATGTGTTAGATATATGTGCCCTAGAAGCCAGAATTGGCTGACACTTGTAATACACTTCTAGAGGCAAAATTATAATTTTGACTAAAATCAATAAAATGGATTATTTTCTATCACATATGTGAATTTAGTGTTTGTGATACATATTTTGAGTTAATGATAATGATAATTCATATTTTCAAGAGTTAAAAATTTAATACATGAATAATCATTATTAACTCATAAAATTGTAAGTGGTAAAAATATACTAATAAAATATTAAAATTATAAAATAAATTAATAATTTTATTAGAAATTAATATTTTATTAATCTTATTAGGAAAGAAGGCCACCAATGTAAGATCTTATTTTTTTTGTTCGATGAAAATAAATTTCAGAAAATGACTTCAAACGAGCCCAGAATCGAATTTCAAAAAAAAAAAAAAAATCGCCGATGCACGCTGACTCAGATGATGTCAACATTTTCGCGGGCACGATTGGACCATCTGAAGGGTATTGGAATTTCATAGAAGAGCGCGCTTGATGGTTGAAGAATGCGGTCGGTCCCGCAACACGGGCTCGCAAACGATCCACTGGAGGGCAATTTGGGAATTCTGGCTGATCCTAACGGGTTTTCACTGAGCTTTGATCGCGACGACGAAAGAAGGCCTGTATGGATGGCATCCGCAAGCTCCGATCGAGATTCAACAGTTGAGATTCATCCGAAGTAAACTAAGAATCTGAAGGCTTTTTTCAGGATCGAACGCCAGATTGATCCAACGGTTGATCCAACGGTCTGATATTAAATCCGACTTGAGTTTATTTTAAGGGCTTTTTGAGTGTTTTGGACCGTTTGATCCCATCCAATGGCCAGAATTATCCAGATCTTTAATTTGAGTTATGTTTTGGGAGTCTTAAACCTAGTTTTGATGGAATTTGGGGAAATCAAATTCTTTATTAGTAACTAGGTGTTGTAAAAAAAAAAATACAGGAGAGAGACGGAAAGAAAAACAAAGGAGAGAGAGAAGAGAGAGAACAAAGAGAGAGAAGGGAAGAAAGAGAGAGAGAGAAAGAGAAGAGAGAGAAGAAGAGAGATAAAAGAAAAGTGATTTGTGAGAAAATCAAAAAGATTTTTTTTTGATTTTTCTTCGACGATCAAAGACATCGATAAGGAGCCTCTTCTTCTTCGCCAAGTTCTCCACATCAAGAGCAGCAGAAATCAAATTCGCAATCAACACGTCTAATTCTTCATGCTTTTTATTTTTTGCTTTTTTGAATTGTATATCATGACTAAATTTATTTTACTAAGGCTAAGGTTAGCCACTCTTTTGATGCAATATTCAGTATGACTTTATTTTTAATTTCATGAGGAGTATATAAAATCTAATCTTCAATGCTTTTAGATTACTGCCATCTTCTAATTGATCTGATGAACATAGATGTATACGGACCAAGTACATCTATGTTAATGCTTCTTGATTATATACCTTGTATATATGATCAAATTAGAATCAATATGCCATGCGGAATTTTAGTGCTTTGGACGCACGTATTTTAATTGAGGGTTTCACAAAACCTAATGCATTAATATTTATTAAATTCACTAGACAAAAGGTAATTTAAATAAATATAATAGTTTGCTATGCCTGGACCAAGGGTAGTGAAATAATTAGGAGACTCCACCTCACATGAAATAAAATTAATTCTAAAAACTGAATATTGTATTGACTGAGTTGGTGAACCGATTGCTTAGTAATCCATTGCTCTTGAATTTAAAACCCTAATAATTTACACTCTCTTCTATTTAATTAAATAACTTTTAATTATTTTTTTTATTTTCTTTAATTTTTTATTCTCATAAATCGATCTTCTAAATAAAGCATAGAAAGCTTTTCAGTACTTATTTTTCCAATCCTCTAGGGACGATACTCTACTCATTCACTTTATTACTTGATCGACTGGTGCACTTGCATAGCTATAAATTAGT